>JAGPOW010001244.1:313494-381987 GCA_030014935.1 Caiman crocodilus | reverse complement strand
AGGTGGTGCTCTCCCCTACCCTGGGGGTCTTCAAGAGGAGGTTAGATAGACATCTAGCTGGGGTCATCTAAACCCAGCACTCTTTCCTGCCTATGCAGGAGGTCGGACTTGATGATCTATTGAGGTACCCTCTGACCCTAACATCTATGAATCTATGAATAGGCTGTCATTGAAGTGCCCTGCCTGTCTAGTTGTTAGCAGCTCATTCTAAGACTGCAACAGATCCAGAAGGCCAGGTAAGACACATGTGAACCACGTCTAAGGAACAGCAGCAATCAGTTACATGATGTAAGGCTGGACTATGTAACTCACTGTACAGGAAGTCACTAAGGCCAAAGATGTAGCAGGATTCCAAGAGGGACTGAACAGGTCTATGGGCAGCAAGCATACTGAGAGTTCAACGCTAAGAACAGGTATTACAAGACAGAAAAGTTCTGTGCTTCAGGGCTGAAACCCATCTCTATCTGGTGCAAGGAAGAGGCCTCCATGGGGATTGATTGTCTCATGGTAAACAGCAGTAGGAATTAATTTACTTTTACAGGGGGTGTGCGATGCCAGCCATTGTGGGAGACAGGATACTGTAGTAACTGAAACTTTGGTCTAGCCTGGCAGTTCTCCTGATCCTGTTCCTACCATGAGTCCCTCCTGGAGCCTGCAGAACAGAGCAGAAGATTCCAGTACATAGAGATCTCGAGTTTTAATGATAACTAGCTTCTCACTCTTCTATTTTTGTGGATACACTATGATGGAGTATTTGCCTGATAGTGCTAGCATGTTGCCCCCAATGTACACAAAAGGGACTGCAGGGTCTGCTAGAGCAGTAACTCTTGTGCTTCTTTCAGTTACACCATTGCTCCAAAGAGAAACATTTTCTTCTTGTTTGACTTTCTGTGAAGAATATCATGAGGAAGGTATCCAGGAAGAGCACACCAACTGCAGAGACTTCCTCAGCCTGATGAAGGGTTTTTAAACCTGAAAGCTTGGTAAACATTTTTCCCAACTATTTAACTTGGTCTAATAAAAGATATCACATTCATCCAAAGAACCTTGTCTGCCAATAGTATGAGGTGCATTTATGCCCCTGGGGCAGATGATCTTGCTGTATTTGTCAGTGGTGCTGGGTGCTATTAACTGAGTGGCCCATAGAATGTAGAATAGTCCTTCCAGGGAGGACCCTTTGCTTAAGTCAGGTCTATTCTAAGCTGAAAAGACCATTATAAAAATCTGTTATAGGAGCTAACAGTGCAGTTGGTGGGAAGCACTGGATATGTTTTGGACAGAGGTATCATAAGCTTCTTTCAACTGATTCGAGGAGCTCCCAGCACGAACAGGTTTGAGGCCAGTGGCAGGGCTGAGTATTTTGATTCCTAAGTTAGGATCTGGTTCTACCTAGATAGCTTTGCCAAGTCAAAATCAGCTTTGCAGAGAAAGTATTTGTGCAGGCTTTTTGCTGCATCACCATAAAGTGATGAGACGGAGTATTTTGGAATCCTAATTCATTTGACATAATCCTTAGCATGGTGATAATATAATACACCCTACTAAAGGAAGATCCTTCTGTGCCTTCTCCCAAATACAAGTGCAAGGGTCCTCTCCAGCACACCCATCTGACATTGGGTTCAGCTGCATTCCCAGGACTTTGGGATGCCACACTGTCTCTGTCTGTAACATTCATGTTTAGCAACTGGACATCCATGAAACCTGCAGACACAAGGCTAAATATAGATCTAGAGAACTGGCTACAAGCATCATTATCCAGAGCCTGGAAATGTCTGTTGGCAGAGAGCCAGCTGCTATAAGTGAGACACGTGGATTTTACTTTTAAGGGCATTTGGCAGCAGGGGTGCAGTGCTGTCTCTTCTGCGTCATCCTCACCCTGCCCTTTGGCATGCTTCTGAGCGTGGGCTGACTGAGGCGTCTGTGAGATGCAATGTGACCTGTGATTTCAAATGATGATGTGGGTGGTTGGAGGGGACTTTCAGCCCCTGAGTCTAAACCTGACTGAGTCTTCATTGAAGACCCCACATGGCTAGGCCAGTTATGGACTCCTCAAGCTTCCATACAAAGCTGTTAGGTAAACAGGGGTTTTATACTTTGTCCAGAAAAAGAAGTGAAGCAACATTAGCACTGAGAGACAACAGGCATACAAGACCTTTGCCAGGAGGAGTTAACACCTTTTGAATAATGGCTATCCTTGCCTTAACTGGTATATTGACACTGGAGGTCTTGGAACAGCAGCAGATACTGCCTTCATTTTGGTTTGTGTAGACAATAGCATAAAACAGCTCAACCATTTAGCCTTAACCTGGAACATACCCTTTTTGTCAGCTGCCACTCATTAAATATGAGCCCCAGGTGGCCTTGCTGTTGGGTAGATCAGTGAGAAGGAGACCTTAACCTTTCCCACAGTCTTCCTCTTCATGGGGAGTCCCAAGTACTGTATGTCTGAAGTGGAAAAGCATTAGTGAATCAGACAGCCATAGGTCACAACAGTCACAACTTGATCTGGGATCCCCAAAATAAAGGATCTTTGGCACTGGTCTTTATGCAACTTCTAAGAGGAAAAATGAAGAACTTGCAATATGTAGAAGAAATATCTTCTTTTTTGCATTAATTTTACTGGCCTTACAGAATTGTTTCCCTTGGTGTGCCTAACAGGCAGTTTCCTGCCACCCACATAAGAGGCATGTTTGGCACTTGATCACAGGTTATGATTCTGTCACTTCTGAACTGTGGATGTATAAGTGTAGACTAAGCCCATATGCTTGGTTTCATACTGGCTGGGTAGATGTGTGGTGGTGGATATGTACCTATTGTGGACACAAAAGTAGGTGCAAGTCACAAAAAGTAGCCATCTGAAAACCAGTGACTAACAGGTGTTAGATACTCTCTGATGCCTTAGCTTTAGTAACAAAGTGATTAGGGGACTTGTTTAGGAAGCAGAAGGTGCTGGTGCTAGCCCTCCTTGCAAGGAGGTGCTGGTGCTAGCTTTTCCTGAACCTGTATCTCGCTGGGCACATCTACATGAGAAACTTTACTGCGCAGTAGAGCTAATTACTGCACAGTAAGTATCCAGGTCTACATGTGCATATGTTTACTGTGCAGTAATTGGCTCTAATTGTGAATAAATTTGCTATTTGCAAATACAAGTAACAAGTTTACTTGCAATTACCTACTGCACAGTAACACAAATGCAGACCTCTGATGGGGAGCAAATGTGCTCCTGGTCAGCCAGGCAGCAGGGGATGAGAGATTGCTCCCTGCCCCAGGAAGTTGTCTGCTGCTGGGGCAGGTGCTGTCACTGGGGCCCGGCTGGGAACAGTGCCCCCTACCCTAACAGCAGATAGCTCCTAGCCCCTGCTCCATGGTCTCAGGGCCCTGGCTGGGAGATAAGGATCTCCCAGCACCGGCCCCATGACCACAGAGCTGGTGCTGGGAGGGAAGGATCTCCCAGCCCAGGCCCCACAATCATGGAGTGGGGGCCTGCTGTGGGGGCAGGGGGACATTGTTCTCATCCAGGCTCTGGTAGCAGAGCCCACCCTGGTAGCGGGCAGCTTCCATGGGCAAGGAACAATGTCCCAGCCCTTGCCCTTGGGCTAGCACCCAGGGGGAGCCTAGTGCTCTCTCTGGCTGCTGCAGGGGCCCATTGCAGGGCTGCAGGGAGTGGGAGCAGTCTGCTGCTAGGAGCCACAAATCTGCTCCCATGTCCCTGCTCATGTAGACATGAGAGTTTATTCTCAAGTAGTTTGTTCGGGACTAAATTGCTCCTCAATTATTTGCACATGTAGATGCACCCTCTGACTTCCAAGCAGAATGCCATGGCCACCCTGCCCCAGGTTTGTTGCTGTCCAGTGCTCTCTTTGTAGCAGTCTTTGGCAGCCACAAGAGACACGGTACGTGGAGCTAGAAGAGAGTAAGCTAAGTGGAGGTGTGTTGCCCTGTAAGACAGCAGGATGTGGTTTCTAGCTGGGCCCCTTGCTCCCAGTGGAGCAGAAACAGCCTTCATATCCTACTGGCTATCCAATGACTATTAAATATAGAGTGCAGTGACTCATTTACAAAAGGAGTGTTGGAAAGGACACTGGTTAATGCCAGACCCATGACTTGATGGTCAGAGCACAGTGTTAGAACATCAGAGAGATGCAGGTTTAAGTCCCACTCCTAGACAGAGTGGCTGTGTGCAGATAAGCGCAGATGTATGGTATGTGGTGGCACAGACCCCTCTGCGATGCCACACACTGCACATGCGGGCATTCCCCACACTGCTACCTTGCAGCATAGTGGGGGTGGAGGGTTGGTTGACCCCGGTGATCCCAGGGTCAAAAAACCCACACCAAAAAAAAATGGGGTAGCACATATGGCAGCAGCATAGTAGCTGGAGCCATGCTCCAGCTGCTGGCCAGGCTTCCTACTGCAGCTGCAGCCCTGGGAGGCTCCCAGAGACCCGGGTAAGGTTGCTGGGGAAAACACGGTTGCTAGCCCCAGCCTCCTCTGCTGCACCTGGGGTAGCCTGCCACACAACAAAGCACACATGACATGGGCATTCCCTGGGGACACGTAGCAGAGGCACAAGGTCTCTGCTACTTGTCCCTGGGAAAACAAATATCCGCACTTGTCTGGACACACTGTAATACCTATATCTTGGGTTTTCTACTTTGTAGAGACAGTGCCATGATCAGCACAAACAGAAGATGTAGGATTGGAAGGGGCCTTCTGAGATAACAATTGTTCTGAGAAACCTACACTTTTAAGTAGACAACTTTTGAAGCGGTGCCCAGATTTCAGTTTCAATGTCATCTCTGCTCTTGCAATGTCTTTTTCCCAATGAAAACTGATATTAGCCTTCATAGCTGTGCTGGGGATCCAAAGATGCTGGGTGCATGAGCTTCAATGCCTGTCTCTGGCTCTTGGCACATGCAAACTAAAAGGATGTCTGCTTTTGCCCAGCACTGATGAGGCCAGGATGCCAGGCCTTTGTGTGCAGCCAACATGAGAGGAGAGAGTCAGACAGGGAGAGGCAGAGATAGCCTGTGGTGAGCGCATCATGCAGTTTTTCTAACATGTTCGCCGCAGTGTGAGATCTCTTCTAGCTGCACCTTCCGAGTGTCACTTGTCGGCAGGCAGAGGTTGACGTAGGTGAAATATCTAGCCGGGAATTGAACAGCGAAAGTGAGACCATGTGACCAGCTAGACACAGCTCTCTGCACATGGATTTTATGCCACTCAAGTGTCTCTGGTCCTTTCTTAGTATGTTTTTTTTCTCCCCGTCTCCTTCTCCTCTTGATGGGAATTATCCCACTGGCTCACTGGGGTCTTGAATTCTCAAGCTGTCTCAAAGATCTGGGAAGCATCCTCTCCTTTCGCCTCAGCAAGACTTTGGAACAAATGATGGGGACTCTAATCCACAGAGCCTGCTATGGTTTTCACATGTTATGGCCATTCTGGTGAGTTCTGCTAGATTCCAAGTAAACTGGGAAAGTGGCTCTCAGAAGACCGGGCATCAGCCAGAAACCTAGTGCAGTGAACAATCTAACCCAACCTTTCTACATGGAAGAGGTGTGTCCTTACATAGTACCCATTCGTTTCAAGTAGCTGTTGACACTGAAGCCTACCAATGGCAACTCCATTGATATTGAAGTTGCCCTATCAATTTGGTTAGAGAGTGGGGGCCCAGGTTGGTAGTTGCTGCATGCTGCAAGTCAGTTCCTGCCTCAAAGAGCTCACAGTCTAAGCAGGCATGATGGGCAAAAGATTGGGAGGGAAAAAGAGATACAAAGTGCAGGATACAGCTGTTCTGAGATTACACAAATCAGAGCTAGGCTCAGAATACATGCTTCCTGGTCTACTGCTTTAATCACTGGATCATACTGCTGACCCCAGGCTTTCCTAATGGTATTTTCACAGCTATGGCCATCCTCTTTGGGATGCTCGAGTAGGTCCCATTTCTGTTGCCAATCTGCTTTCTGCATGCCTCTGCTAAAGAGAAAATGTTATTTCCTTTCATAGGCTAACAACCTTCCCTCCTCTATCTCTATCTTCCAGGAATTGTTGTGTTGGACCACATAGTAGGGTTTTTCCTACTAGACATACTAAAATGCTACAGCTCCTACTCTGTATACTGAAATAATACACATCTTTTACAGTGCTATTGGGCCAAGATGTACACAGCACAAATGCTTAGAAACAGACGGCACTAATACATGAAATCTATGCCCAAATGCTCTGTATCATATCATACAGCATATGTCTAGAGACCGTTGAACAGATTTAGACCTGAAAATGTGATATAATGTCAGGCAGGACTCATAAGCTGGAAGGGCTTCAAGGAAACTCTTGAACCACCAGAGGTGGTTCAAGTGCCTACATTGAATACCTTCAAGAGCAAACTGGTTGCTTATCTTGCTGGGATCCTATGACCCCAGCTGACTTGCTGCCCTTTGGGCAGGGGGCTGGACTCAATGATCTTCCAAGGTCCCTTCCAGCCCTAATGTCTATGAAATCTGTGAAATCTATGAAAATGGAACTTCTGCTGTTCTGCAGTGGTGGGCTTAAGCTCAATCCATTGAGTTTAGTAGGACAAATTCTACCTTCACATACTTGTTCATAGCTTAACTATGCCAGTGACTAAAGGCCAAACTTGGCCTGCTCACAGCCTAGCAGGCTATCTTTCTCTGCAGGAATGCAAAACACTTGAAGAATATTGGTTACTTGTGAGTTATAAATGCTTTACAAAAAGTGTAGCCACTTTTAGCTTATTATCTCTTTATGCATTCTATCTCATGTTTTTATTTTTCAGTTCCTCACTATCTTTAACACGCTGTCCTCATAACATGCAATCAGCTCTGCTTTACAGATGGGGAGCTGCACCACGGGGCAGCCAAGTGACTTGCCTAAGATCCTACTGGAAGCCTGTGGCAGAGCAAAGAAATGAACTAACTGAAGCATTCCAAGTCCATTGCTAGTGATTAACCATCGGTCCAGCTTTCCTCCAGGGTGGCAAGACCGTGGTTTATATGAATGCATTCAGAATTTGCAAATGTTCATTCAGATTTTGGGGTGGGCAAGTTTCAGGCTCTAGTTACTTTGTGCATTAGCTAGTCATTGGGTACACCTACAAGAGATGTTAACAGTGCAGTAGCTAAATAATACTGCACAATAGTGCATCACAGCACTAACAGTACTAATACACTCCTCTGCAGTATTATTAGGCTGCTGAGCAATAGTGTCACTTAAAAGGCATTTGCCAGCACTACTGCGTAGTAACTCCAGTTACTGTGCAAATATTTAGTACTTGATTATACAAGTACTCAAATGCGCAGTAACCACTGCACATTAATGAACATGTAGATGTTCCCATTGACTGGCAACCTAAATTTAGTAGCATTTTTCCTTACTGGATGATCTAAGCTTTCTGAACTTAAAGGAGCCCCTTTTCTGTTTGCAAATTATCTACAAATCTACTCCATTGTTTGATGGCTCCTTTGTGTAAACAGTGATGGTTTTTAGAGTGCATTGGAGCTTTTCCAGTGCAAAGACTCCCTCGGACAAGGAATTCCTGCTAACACACTGTGACTCTTTAGAGCCTACAGCCATGGTAAAATGGTGATGAAGGGTGATGTAGTATTGGTGGGCTCAAACCATGATGCCATCACTGCTGTACAGTAACAATGATTTCTGTGCAGTACAGGGGCAGTGCTAGGGGGGACCTGAGGGGGGGCTGTAGCCACCCCAAAATTATTTGCCTTAGTCCCTCTGTAGCCAACCCTCTCATTGCTGCCCTTCTCCAAGCCCAATGCCTCCTGCCTCAGGCTGCCTCCGCTGTTGCCACCTGCCTCACACAACTGAGCCCACTCCTTCCTGCCTGCAGCCCGCAGAGGTGTGGTGCTCCCAGCCTGGCCCATGGGGCCCATGTCCTGCCTTTGTATAGTGCAGGCCCCACAGTTTTCTGTCTAGCCCACCTCCGGCCTCCCACTGGGAAGAGGCTGTTGCCACCCTGGTGCAGTAGCTTGTTGCTACTGTGCAGTAGGATTGGAAACAACCTGTGCACTGCCGGGACTGCGCAGTAATGGCAGTTTAGTACTTGCGAAATCAAGTACTAAATGATCGAGCAGTAACAACTATGCAGTCAGGCGCACGTGTAGATGCACCCACTGTGAATCCTTGTAATAGCCTTGGTCCTTCAATTGAAACATTAGATGCTTGTGCTTTGGCTTCAGAGACTGGGTTCAGTTCCTATAGACAAAGTAGGCATAGGTCTTGTCCCAGTTTTTATTCTGCAAGTCTTCTGCTTTCTGAAAGCATTTGCAAGAATAAACACACACATTCTTGCAGGTAAAAAAACCCCAACACTCTAAGTAGCATAGAAGTGAAATGACCAGTTTTAGTCAAAATAATTTTCACAAAGGCTGTTTTACTGTACATGTCCAGCCTCACACAAGACCATCTGTGATCAAGAACTCCTTTTTATATATGCAGAAAGTGAGGCATAGTGATGCCATGGCTCATTGGGGAAGTCATTGGTTGAAAAAAAAGGTGGGTCCCCAGGAGTTCTAGCACCTATTTGCCTGCTTTCAGCAACAGACCACATGCACCTGGCCTTGCTCCTGCATTTGGGAGTTCTGAAGAATGATCAAGAATGAAATTATTGACATTACGAATCTGTTGGCACCATTAATGCTCTTCTGGGTCTGTTCTGCTGAGACCACTGACAAGACCTACACATTCACTTAATTTTAGCAACAAAGAATGCCGTTGCACTCTGCTGGAAATGCAGTTCCCCTCCAAGCAATGCTGTGAAGATAAAAATAGCGAGCAAGGATGGTATGTTTAGATTGGAGAAAGGAACTCTCCAGGCTAAATTTTTCATGGTTAGTCTCAGCACTTCTATTCTCACCTCATGTGTATGGCCCATCGATTGGAAATTCTCTGGAACAGGAACTGTATTTAATGTTGGAAAAACCCCATATAAATGAAAGTTTCACAATACAATAAAACAACAGGAATGACAGGAATAACACAATCAGTCTACTATCTCACTGTGGCACTGTTAGCTTTACAATCTGTGTTTCAATAATGCCTAGGAGTCTCAGTCATAGATGAGGACCCCATGGTGCAAGGCACTGTACAAACACAGAACAAAAAGACAGTCTTTGCCCAAAATACCTACAACCTTCAGGCTGTGTCTATGCGGACAGAGAAAACTAACTAGCTTTGCAGCCCTAGCTCTGAACTGGAGGCTGTAGACCTGTGTTCATAGGGCACCATGTCTAGGCAAATTAGTTCTGCTCCTCAGATGCTGAACCCCATACCCATGAAGAGCACCTTGCACCTATTAGCTTTACCAGTGGTACTGTGAAATTGTACATGGCAACTGTGTTAATGTCTATGCCTTCTTCAGCAGCGCTTGAGGGGGGTTGCCCAGCCTCGAGCATACATGTCCTGAAGCATGTGTGTCCTGTCCTCACATTGAAATAGCAACTGAGCACAAATGCAACAGCCCAAGTATAGAATTTACCTGGTCACATAAATCCCAGACAAGAAGAGTTTCACGGAGGTCTGCTTGGATCTCTTTAGCTCTCCTCCCTCCCCACACTGCCTCAGTGAAAAATGAAATGAAAATGGAACATGAAGGCCACCGAGAACTAGGCAAGGACACACGCTGACTTGCAGGGGATTCAGGCTTCAGCATGTAGATGTTGCATTGCCTCCTCAAGCATCAGACTGACCGCACTGCACAGGCACTGAGTCTTCTCACACATCTTCCTTATTCAGTATAAACATTAACACATTCCTCTTCATGCTTATATCAGAAAATGCACAAAGTGCTTCATTCTTGCTTCATTCATCTACTCAGTACTGCAGCTCAGGAGCCAAAACTTGTCTATGAGTATTGGAAACAACCTGGGTGACGGTGCTGGTTACAGCGTTATGTAGGAACCATGGGACCAAGGGAAAGGTATCCCCTTGTGGGTGGCACAGCTGTCAGTTCTCACTGAAGGGTGTGATATTATTCACTACTCCCCCGCACTGCACGACTGCAGCCATTATGGGTTGTGCAGTCAAATGCCAATTCCTGGAGCACTGGAGCCTGCGAGATGAGGAGCTGCTAACTCTCACGATTCTATCACAAATTTTACCAGGTGTGGTGATTAAGAATATAGGGCTGGAAGGGCCTGCTAGGCCATGAGTTGGGTCCTCTGCATTTGTGGGCAGCTGTTAACTAAGGGAACCCCCTAAAATCCATACTTCAAATCCTCGCCCACACCTACAAGGAACAATACCTGGGGCATCACGAACACCCTGCAACATGCCACAGGTCAAGAGCCTGGAGTCATGTGACTATCTGAGACATTCAGCTTCTTTAAAAAAAAATAAAAGGAAGTTTTAAGGTTTTTTGCTTCTTCTGAAAAGCCTGAAGAAGGGACCTAGCTGAACCCTGAAGGCTTTGACCCTGGCAGGCAGACAAAAGGAATGGAGTATTTATTCTTTTTTTTTTTTTTTTTTTAAATCTTGTGATTTTTAAACGACTCTCAGGATTGGGGTCCAGCTGACTCACAGGTCTGGAATGATTGTGGCTGGCTGTATTCAGGCGACCTCCCTGTGCTGTTGCCGCTCAGGCCATAATTGGACACATACTATATAAAATACTAATATTTGGGCTTCATCCTTGCAGTGCTCATGCTGTTGAGCCTGCACGCAGTGCAAAATATGTAAATACCAGGGCACAAGGGAATTCCTGCCTTGTGGCTCTGCTATATATGAAATACCCATTAAAAATATATGTTCCAAAAAAGCACCTCTGTGCTAAGGCATCAACTCTTCTAGCAATGAGGAATTGTTTGAAGAAAATGATAGTGAGAGAATCAGAGGGCTAACAGTACACAGCATTGAGAGAAGGGACCCGCTGCTGTCCCATCTAAATTAACAGTGGGCACAGGGTTTGGAGGCTATACAAAATCAATAGGGCTGTCTTGAAAAACCTGCCACTCATGGCGGAGATTGTAATTCAGCAGTGTGGCCTGTAATTCTGTGTAAAGTCTCAGCAAGCCCTGCCAAACCTGAACCGGGAAGTGTCCTCCAGGGCTGCATAAAGACAAGGTGGAAGAGGAGGAAGAAGCTTGTACTGCACAATCCAGGGAAATGGGTTACTACAGCAAGAGCTTTCTTTGTCTTGAGAGGCCAGTAAGTAGATATAACAAGACTTTAGGTCAGGCAATGTCCTCAGTGCCCATGCTGGACAATACTCAGGCCCCTCCAGCACTCTTTGGGGAGGGCACTGTCAGCATTAGCAGTGACTTCATTGGCTAGCCATTACTCCTTCCTTACTCCTGACTCATCTCCTCCAAGGTCAGCAGTCAGCCGTCAGGTTCTGTTCTCCTAGGCTGCCACTAGTGGTTGTCCCTATTTCAGCAAACTCCACGTCCAGTCCCCATTAGGTCGTCATAGCACATGTTATTGGCTTGGCTGTCTGACGGGGAAATATTTCTGAACTCTGGTCTGGCTGTTATCTCCAGCCTAGCACAGGAACTTGATTGTAACCTCCCCCAGTGCAGGCAGCTTCTCACCCCTCACACGCACCCCATCGCAACCAGAAAGTATTTCCCCCCTGAATTCCTAAAGTTGATGAACAGATCGGGTACAACCTGTCACCAGTACTCACTCCTCTTTGGCCTGGGTCTGAACATGGCCTAATCTCTGCCAATATATGACACTTTTAAAAGGGACAGCGGTTTCAAAGGAACCCAAGTACATTAGGAGTATGAGTGCCACTGGGATTTACAGCTTGTGCTTCTAAACTCCTTAGGTATTTTGAAAGATGGTGAGTATATGGCAACTGGAGGGAATAATGGAAGTCTCTACATAACCTTTGCTATAGCTTTTGCTATTGGCACATGAGATAATTAAAGGTGAAATTTCATATGTAAACTTATGCTGAAATCCTAATGAAATGTTTTTGAGGAATGCCTCTCAGTGGAGGGGACAAGTCACAGTATTTCCTATCACTGAGGCTGGGTGGTTCTCAAGCTACTATAAAACTAGTGAGAGGACTGATCATCTGAATGGTTTCCTTTTCCTTTGCATAAAGTAAATGCCTGGATGGAAGCTTTATTTAAGATAAAAAAGAAAGACAACTAACAACAAAAGAACTAGTGTAGAAGCTGGAGACCACAGGAAACTACTGCCAGGCTCAAGCAGATGAGACAAGGAAAGATTTAGGTGAGGATCTGAACCAAGAAAATAGTGGCCTGGAGGGAGGGTCTAAAGCAGGGGAGTTGCAGGGAGGGGAACAAGGAAACAGAAGGAGGCATGTCCAGAGGAAGGCTTCTAGGCATGTCCAGAGGGAATAGGGAAAGAGCAGGGTCGCTAAGCAGGTGCGGAGGAAAAAAGGGTTGTTCAAGGGATGAGAGGATCTGGTTGTGCTGCTTGCCAGAAAGCATACTGAAACCACTGAAAGAAATCGGGAGGGAAAATGTTAATAAATGGCAGTGCCTCCATGAGAAGAACAAAATGCAAATGAGATAATTAAGCTATTATTTAAGGCCAGGAGACAGTGGGGACGGGCCCTGTATGGCCCGGCGCTGCATTCTAATCAGCTGGTTAAGTCTGTGGGCCGGCTCGGCAGGCCTGACATGCTCACTTCTCCTGCACGCAGGGGTCACTCGGCCTGCATTTGTCCCAGTGGGTGGTGTGTGCAGTGAAATGCCAGTGTGCTGCTGGCAGCATCATGACCCTTAAAGTTGGCATATGAGCAACTGCCACCATAAAGTGGCTATTTCGGAGAAGCTGGAGCTGGGGCATCAAACTGGATTGCCCCAGCTGAGCTTTATTTATTTTCTTAGTGAGGAAGCAAGCAGGGAAAGAAGCCTGGTCTTATGGGCAGCACATTACCATCTGATACCAGAGACTTGCATTCTGTTCCTACCTGGGATACCAGCTTCCTGAATAAGTTGTCTGATTTACCGGTGCCTCAGTTCCCCATCTATGCAATGGGGATAATAAGTCTGGCATAGTAAGGCTGAATTCATTCGTAACTGTGCAGTGGGTGAATGCTGCACTTTGAATGGCTAGAGTAACACCTTCACAGTGCAACGGGGATTTTGGAGGCCTGGGGTGTTTTCATGGAGCTGGGTAAGCTTGGTCAAATTACCTCATCATCCTGTGGCTCAGTTTCCTCATTTGTAGAAAGGGGCCATTGAAGTGCCTCATCTTCCATGAAGAGTGTTTAGAGCCATGGAGGAAGACAGTCAACTGGGAGAAAGTCTGGACAAAATGGCTGTTCATTTTAATGGGGCAGGATTTTACCTTAATCACCTGTTTATTTTATTTGAACAGAAACTATAACGAGCCCAGAGTCATCTACAAGCACGATAAGACCTCTGGGGTTTGTTCTCTTCTGGTCTGGACCACTGTCAACTGGATGGTTATCAAAAAAAACTGACCCCACTGAGATAACATGGCTTTTATCTTCCAAGTACCATTATTACAGTATGGGGAAAGTGCGACTTAAAACCCTAAATCTCTTAGGTGCTTTTACACTGTTATCCAATATCTAGTGAAAATTAAGGCCATATTCCTGCCTAGCCAGATTTTTAAGAGCCTAGCACCTACAGAGACATCCAAATGAAGTGAGCAGATTTCTTCACCTTCTTTTGGATGCATTTTTATGTCTAAATTTGCCAAGTATAAATCCCCCAGTTTTGTCTTCTCTCATCTCCATCAGACAGGGCAGAGATAATTTATATTTATTCAGTGTCTGGTGCAACAGAACTACTATTTTGATAGAAGTTTCAGATGATGCCATGCTATAAATAATTATTGGCACCATACATCCTGTAAATTTTTTTTTTCACCAGCATTTACACTGGTCTGTACTTTCCTTTATTTTTCTGGAATGACTGAATTAGGGAAGAAACACATTTTACACTATTACCTGTTTGGCAACTGTTACTAAGTCAAAGATCTTGTCTTAATGACCAGTGCCCCTGGGGGCTAGCACAGGTAATGCATGCTGCTTCCTGTAGCCACTGGCAAAGAAGGGAGTGATGCTGCTGACCTTACATTAAGGTGCTTTTTTGTTCCCAGACTGCTCTACCAGGCGCCTGTCTGAAGCTGGGTCAAGTGGGAGCAGCCTTCAACGCAAGTCCTGAGCAAGGCTCAAGTTTACCTCTCCAGATTCACAGGGAGGCACCTTGAGCACTCTGCCTCTATATGAAACATTACTAGAATATAGAGGCCAGATTCTAGTGAGCACCTAAAGTAGCAGATCCAGAACAGCAAAATATGAGATGCAGCAATGGCAGAGAGTTCACTGCACATGTGACTAGCAGTCAAGACTGAAGCTTTTGGTCATGAGCTCCTCCTCACCCCAACCTCTCCCCTGATCTGCTCTTGGGCATTTAAATGAGTATAGGCATCTAAGTGCAATTCTATTTCACCTTGCACACGTCCCTGAAAATTCAGAAAAGAGTCGACTTATGTAACATACCATCATCTTACCTTTAAGGCTGAGTCACAAAAAAGCAGCAAGGAGCAGCCAACTGCCTTCTGCATTACCTGTTCTTACAGGACTCATTCAGAATGGAAAGGAATCACATCTCTGCGTTAAGTCCACTCATGAGCCTACGAGGCAGAACAGAATCTGGCCCAGTCCACAAGGTGTGGATGTATAGCTGAAATGCTGTACTGACACTTAGACCTGAGTTGGTTCCCAGCTTTGCCACAGGTTCTTGAGCAAGTCACCTAATATCCATGCCTCAGTTTCCCATCTGTAAAATGGAGTAATGGTATTTTCTCTTCTACTCTTTGCCTGTCTCATCTATTTAATGTGGGGAGTGTCACTTACAATGTGCCTGTAGCTAATACAACAAGATTTTATGATACCATAATGCAAATAATGCTGATTTTAATAAAAAGGATGCTACTAAAAATGGAGCAGGCCACAGGGAGGGGACACAGACAAGATGGTTCTGCAAGGCACTTAACATTAATGACACTCACTGTCTCTAGATCCTTGCAGAAGTCCTTAGTGTGCTCCAGCTATTACAGTAAATATGATAATCTGAACAGAGACTTCCTAGACTGCTAGTGATGGCTTTTTATTGTGAACTCCACTTTTGTTCCTGACAAATCTACCTTGCCCAAAGACAAAAGGAGGACACAAAGTGACTTGACTGCACAGAGCACCAAGAGGTTTTCTCAGGTTTGTCCAACTGCTAAAAAGTTCCTATTCTCTCAGCTGCAAGAAATAATAATAAAAAACCCCTTTGCTAGCATTAGCTAAAATGAGTATGTGGAAAATGTGAATGAAAGACACCCAAGTAAGCCTGAATCTGGGTGCAGGCAGTGACAGTAATTTTCCATATGCAGTGGATTAGGTGGGGCTCTTTGGACAGAATTATTGTGATTTTTTCTCCCTGCTACCTCTAGAGAACTGTGTTGGAAAGCAGCCGAAAAAGAGATAAAGGTCTCCCCTATCAGACAGCTGTCGAAAGATCTCAGATACAGACTCTGGCATGTCTCTGAAACCATTATGCACTACACACGCAAAGAAGAAACCGCAGGACTACATCAGTTTCAGTTCCTTTCAAAGGTAGGATTCTGAACTCACCGGTCCTCTTGGCCATTCAAACCACTGCACCAGGAGGTTGTGAAGTCTGGATACTCAGAGTTATCAGATGGTCTCTCTGTTTTACCTCCTAAAACAGAACAAGATAGGCTTGAAATTCAGGCAGCTCAAATAATGCCAGCCACCTTGCAAGCAGAAGCTGCTGCCACCTTTCTCTTCATGCGTGGTTCAAGGCAGAAATGTGACTGAGGGTTTCAGTAATGTAGGACTTGTTTTTGATGTCTGTACTGCACTCTAGGATCACTGAGAACTCAATGGCAGCAACAGAACAAAACCCGGGTTCTCCAACTCTAGAAGTACTAGTGTAGAGGAGAATCTCCATAAACTAGTGACAGTATTGGGCCCATGACACTCAAACTGAGTAATGGTGATTCCATTTTGCTCATGTTAATTTATCCAGTCCTTCCCTCCCACTGAGAACCTTTCTCCTCCCACCAGCTCTGCTGAGCCCATGCAGTCACAGCACAGCAAGCTGGATTCTGTTGTCTTTTATATATTGTCTAAAGATTTATCCACCAAGTGCTACTAGCAGATGTTTCATTATTGGCATTAATGGAGGAAGCAGAGAGAACACAGGTAGGTCGTCAGATGTGCAGGGGACCTGCAGGGCTGGCGGTTCCAGGGGCCTGGCATGACCCCCTGAGCTAAGCTCAGTCCTGCGGCAGCCTCACTAGGGTTCCTGCACACGGGGAATTCTTAGATTGCTAGTGATGGTTCACAGTGCACATGGGAGCGCCTTGCTTAACAGAATGCCCTGAGTGAGCAGAGGAGGAGGAAGGTGGCTATTGTGAGCTGGCTTCACAGGGTTAAGGGGAGGGTGTGGAGAGTGCAAAGTAAATATTGCTAGCGCAGGCTTCCCTCTGGCATTCTGCCTTGCAAACTCTTGCCCTTCTGGGAATGCAGGGACAGCACTGGATGAGACAGAAACACATCCGCCCCCTCCTGTGCTCAGGGAAGCCAAAGAACATCAGGTGAATCTCCTAGCTACGGATGCTGCTGACCTTGACTGGCTGTTCAGGGAGCTGCAGCACGGCAGCTGCACGATAAATGTGCCCAATAACACATGCAGGCACTGGGAAAACAGGCCGTAGCGTGTCAGGGCTGCACTCCAAAGCAAAGCACCAGGGGAGAAGGTGAGGGGGAGGAGGGAAGGAGCGTGCACTTTGCAACAGCATTCGTGCTGGTGCTGGAGATTGCTTACTGCAGGGATATACAGCAGGGCCAGCCCCAGCAGAAGGAACTGGGCTGCACTGTAGGTGGTGTGGGGGCACACTGCCCTCACTCCCACCTGCACTAAGGGCATTTGTGCCTCAGGGAGGGACCAGCCAGAGAATATGCAGGCAATAACCAGCTTTAGGTAGGGAAGCAGGATCCCCTCCCTGAATCCAGTCAGCCCAAGCTGTCTGAGTACAGTCCTATCTGCTGGCAAATCCCCAGTCCTCTAGGAGGGTTAGACAGGAGCAACCCGTGATTGCACATGCCCTCACGCACATGCATGAATGTCTTGGACATCATATCATAGCCCTGTTACGGCATGTCACACAGATAATCAAATCTCACGCTTGAGGAAGCAATTCTTCTTTCCATGGCAGCGTTAGATAGGTGCACCGGGGCTTTCTGCACCTATTCTCCAAGCCTGAACTATCAGGCACTAGCCACAGTCGGCAAAAGGACAGGGAAGGTGGGCTGATGGTCAAACACAGGTCTTGCGTTATGTTTCTATCTTGGCCGAGCCTGAAATGGTGAAGCAGAGGCAGCTGAGCTTCATGAGGAGTCCAATGTGAATGCTGACAGGATATGCTTACACCCTTCAGAGTAAGAGAGTCCAGGAGGTTCTCCTGGAGATGTCAGAGGATCTCTTTGACTGAGGTTCACAACTCACAAACCAGTGCTGTGTCATGGGTACAACTCAGATTGCCTTGCTGTTGTACTAGCATAGAGACAGTCACCAGGGAAGCAGGGTTGGGGGACTAGTCATGGCTTAGAACAGTAGGTTTGCAAAGGGAATTCAGGGTACCGGCAAATCCTTGTTTAATCATTGCACCAATATGGTAATAGGGAGGGCTGTGTTGGTATAGTCCAGTGTAGTAAAAAACCCAACCAAATACAGCAGGATTACAGCAGTCATCCAGGGGTTTTTCAGATGAGACATGAAACTCAAGCTCCAGAACATGTCCCTGGTGCTTTTATGGTGCCCTGGTGCTTATAACCCTGTTCATTATCAGGAACAGGGTCATAACCAAATTGTATTTCTCTGTGCTTTCAGTGTGAAGCAGTGCTCTGCCCTTCCATACTAAAGAGCTGCCCATAGCCTAGCTGACATTCAGGAAACTGCATGTATGTATACAAGTCACCCAATCTGCTACACTCACCAGGACACACTTTCCCTGCTGTAATCCTCCTGTGTTTGCCTCCATGGTAGCATTTTTTACCAGGATGAGCTACATCATGGGTTCCCTGTTGTGCAATATTACATGCATCGTACACCCTGGTTTCCAGGTCTGAGTATATGTCGAGCAATGAAAATTTACTTTATAAAGAGCAGCTGAAGATCTTTGCTTTGACCAGCAGAAAAGTCTGGTATGATGAAGACCTGAAGCCAAGGAGGAACATGGACTATTAGATTAGCAACTGCTTCTACAAAGCATTAGCAATAGGTACAGCTAACTCTCTAGATTCTGCTTTTGCAGAGTGGATGATATAGAGCTGCCCTTGACATAGACATTTTATAGTCACTTTGGAGCTCTATGAAACTGGCTCTAAACCTCAGCCACTTTGATCATGATAAATAGAAGTTCAAAAGCCAAACTTCAGTGCAAAGTCATTGGGCATCTGCTCTGCAGCTGATTTTGCAGACCAGTTTGTGGCAACATAATCTCGTAGAGGGACTTGTGACTTCACATACATATTTATACAACCCCCCTTGACCGGTTTAGATGAAGGAATTAGCTCTTCACTCAGAGCACAGACATTCAGGAGGTAACTGGCTATGCTGTGCAACATATCAGGTAACTAAAAGAAAATCTAAGATCACCAATAGTAAAGTTTGCAAATGACACAAGTGTAAGGTGCCATACATGGGAGTTTTCATTTCCAAGAGGATGCTGAAAGGGCTCAGATAAGAGCTTCAAGAAAGATTTGAGGTCAGGAAAACCTACCCTAAAGCGAGATGCTTGGGAAGAACCATCTATTTAGCTTATCAAAGGGAGAGTTAAAAGGTGACTTGCTCACAGGCTGCAAGTGCCAACATGGGGAGAAGATTTCTCACAATAGACTGCTCTAATCCAACACACAAAAGGAGAACAAGAACCAGTGGCTGGAAGCTGAAATTAGATAAATGCACAATAGAAGGAAGGCCTTATTGTTTTGCATAGAGGGTAATTAACCACTGTAACATCCTAGCTAGGAATGTGGGGATTTTCTATCACTTGATGTCTGTAAATCAAGTTATGCTATAGTTCAAAAATAAATTACAGGCTTGATATGGGAATTGTAAGGGTGAAATTTGATGGCCTGTGTTCCATAGGGGGTTAGACTGGATAGGCATAATTGTCCCTTTTGGGCTTTATAAACTATTAATGTATAAGTACCTCTTGCTCACCAGGCTGAAGTCAAGGCACGGGTTTCTTTGAGGTTAATCTTGTAAGGCTTGATGCGATTTTGATTGCATGGCCTGTAATGTCTTGGCTAATGTCAAGGTCAGTAGTTTTGTAAGTCTAGTGTGCTGGGCTGATGGCAAGAGGCAGTCCTCTATGAGGCTATTAGGTCAACCACTTTAGCAAGCTTGACTGATGGCAAGGCTCTAGCCGCTGAGCCTTATTGGCACAGGAACCATGGCTTGCTGGGATGATGTCGAGTTACAGGCATTTGTGAGGTCTGTTGCTCAGTACCCGTAGCTTTGTGAGCTGAAGCCAAGATGCAGATCGGGTGAGGTCATTGTGAGCTCAGCACTCCTGCTTTGCTGGGCCAATGGGAGGTTGCTGGCTCAGGAGGGCAACTTCCCCCTGACTTCTTAAAGCCATTTTTGCTCCTCCATCCAGGTCTAACTTAATTTTCTGTAGGAAGTGTTTTGGAGGTGAATGCGGTAGAGAGCAATGTAAGCCCCACCCCTGCCCAGAGAAGTGGGCCCATATATACCAATCATCATTCTAACTGAACCTGGGGAATGCTTCTTAAACTTGTCATGTGCTCTGGACTACAGCATGAAGGACCTAGCACTCAGCATCAAGAAGCTTTTCAGAGAGGAGGAAGAGAATGAGACAGGCTGGGAATCCAGAGAGGCAGTTTCAGGCTGCTGAGAAATTGTGAATGAAATTCTTTACGCTGGGTTATATCCTGACGATGTATTGAGCCCTTTCCAAAACACAGGGGAAGTTATGCCTCAAGGAGGCTAGGGACAGACAAGATTATATATCAAAAAGCTTGAGCCTGAATTGATTCAATCTTTGTAGGGTAGTCTAACCTGGCTAGGCTAAACCAGTTTGTAACTGGACACACATCTCCTCTGGACTAAAAAAAATGCAGGCACATGCCTACAGTGGCTCAGGCTAGAAGTTGGGGGGCACTAGAGCAACCCTCCCTTCCCTTTCATAGTACTGAGTTGAGGAGCCACGGCCAGGCCCCAGCAGGATGCTCTAATTAGGTAAAGATTCCCCTCCACCCCCACCAGTCTAGCAGGGAATTGATAACACAGTGTTTATCACCCCAACTCAGAGTTTATTGCCCCATTAAGAAAACAACAGAGGTACATTACCAGGTTCCCTGTTGATACTGCCTTTGTCCTGCCTGCCACAGCATGGACCATAGCCAGCATGTGGTCGGCTAGCTAAAGCGAATAGGTGTTTGTGTAAGGCAGAGGGGACAACGGGATCCCTGTTGTGGGGGGGAGCAGAAGCCAGGCAGATTCCTGCAGTGTCTTCTGGAGCTGCGGCCAGGAAGTAGAGGGAAGGGGTCAGTTCTGCTGTGGAGCAGAGACCCATGCCCAGCCCAGAGAGCATGCTGGGATGTTGAGGGAATCTGATTTAACTTAAACCAGAAAGGGGTCTGGAACAGACATTGCATAAACTGGTTTGACCCAAATCAGTTAAGTTTGATAATACATTCAACTAGGTTTATCTCAAACCAGTTTCAGCCATTTTTAATCTGGTTTACATGCACTGAACATCTGTTTTGTTACATGTTTAAATAAGTTTCTGATCACTTAAACTGGTTTATGTGTAATGTCTGTCCCTAGCTGGAGAGAGAGAGCAGACAAAATGCCCTGGCTTGGCCTGCTGACATCAGTAGCATTGCCTGGTGTGCAAGTAAGCACTGAGCCTGGCCCTGGCATTCTTTGCTCAGCTCCTGTACTTTATTTGTATGCCTCCTCTGACCCTGGGCCCCAGATGCATGGATAATCAGGGTGCAAGGACACCTACTGCACCAGGCCTGAGCTCCCTCCCACTGGGGAAAATCAGGAGCAGCCCCACTAATGTTAGTGGGGTTAGACCACTGAACACATACTGTCAGGGATGGGGCAATGAGTTGATAATAATGCAATTTTGATAGCAATTGGCTGCAGACCCTAGCTGTGTTGACCAGTGGAGCAGGGCCTGCCTTGGAGGATGCACAGCCAAGCTGCCATCTCTGAATGTTACCGAATCATGAATTAGGCCAGGCAGAAATGAGAGATGGCCTTCAAATTGCAATGCTGCTTTTAACAACAATGCATTTGTGGTTCTGTTTAGTTGCCTCCTAGGTTTCAGGTGGTTAGTGTCCACACTGCCAAGTTTTGCTCTGAAACCTTGACAGCGATAGACATTTTTAAAAGAAAGCTTACACTTAAGAACAATACCACCATTCTGAGATTCACAATAAAATCTTGAGACCTGGTAACACTAGTGACACCTTCTTGCATGAAATAACATTGGAGGGATTTCTGGATAAGTCGTGTGTGCGCGCACAGGTAAGCATTTGTGTTGGGAGTATAGTACATGTGTAGTAGAAGAGTGTGTGCCTGTTTGCACACATATGTAGGGAGTTGGTGTACTAAATAGGAGTGTGTATGTTTGTGTGTGCATAGATGTGTTTGTGGAAGGTATGGTTACATAGCGTGGGTCTGTATGTGTACATGGGGGTGTGTGTGTGTGTGTGTGTGTGTTGGGGTTTCTGTGATGTATACCCTTCTGTAAAGGATTTCTGCAGTATGTGTATATGAATATTGCATTTATATATAGGATGAGCATTTCTGCTCAGATGGTATGTGTGTAGGGTATCGTGCGTGTATATATGTAGAATGTGAGTTTAAAATGGATGTAGCATGCATGTGTGAGTTTCTGTGTGGGTAGTATGTGTGTATAGGGTGGGTAGACAAGGTTTTTGTACAGTGTGTACAAAACAGTGTGCTGTGTTAGATGTGTGTGATTTTGTTTGTGTATAGGGTGTGTGCAGTATTTGTGTGCATATTTACTGCATGTATGTAGGGCACATGTACTTTGTGTGTAGATATGTGTAATGTAGATAGTGAGGATACAGCCAGTGTGATTAAGCAAACCAGCCAATACAAATCACGTCCCCATCCCCGTTGTGACTCGCTCTAGTTGTGCGGGTCCCTGAGCTGCCTTCCCTTCCCCTTCACTGCCTTTTAATGAAGCTCGCCTGAGGCTTCAGGGCCTGGGGATCTTTCCAAGATTCCCCAGCTGGGGCTTTGTAGCTCTAATTTTATGTGCTTCTAAGTGGTTTTTTTCCTTCTCTTTTTTTGAGGATCTATCTGTGGAAGTGCCTGTGCTGGGGTTGTGCACTTAGGTTCCTTCCAGCTCTCACAAGCTGCTGTTTGCACTTTCTGTGTGGATTTCACCTTTGCACATCACTGCAGACCATGGTGAATGGAAAATTCTCTCTCATTAATAAATGCAATTTAAAAGATGCGGGTCTTTATATACTGTGGAGTAGTGGGATAGATGCTAGACAAGCAATCAATTAATTTACTACTATGATTTTCAGTATTGCAGTAAGATGCTATTAAAATGATACATTTTCACAGCAAAGACATTTTCATGCTTTGGGTGAGCAGAAGCAATCAAATCTGACCCCAGTCTCCCACAGAAATCAGAGTTACAGATGGATCCATTCTGAACCTCCACGTGTTGGGGGATTCAAACTGAGCTCTGAATTTTATGTCCAACTACCCCTCTTCATAACAGGTGCCATCAACGCCCTTCCTGGATTTATGGGAGTCTGTACTCGGACTAAACCCTGAACATTGTGACTCAGGGCATGTCTATACCCCTTCTATAGCAAATCCCAGACCATAGATGAGTAGTACGTCCCACCCTGAAAAATGGCAGCGCAGCTAGATTAGCAGGGGCCAGAGCACATACCCAGAAGCATGTTCAAGACAAGAAGTCTGAGAGTGGCTCTGGACTTCTATTCAGGACTGCAGCTAAATAAGCTTCACTGCCTAATTGGTGAGTGTTGAGTAGGGCTGAGTGGGCAGGATATGCTTCTGGTAGTGCTCCCAGGCTGCTATGAGATGGCATAGACATGCATCCTTTTCTAGGCTACACCCAATGCTCCATCTGGCTCAGATTCTTCTAGGATGTTTAAATCCAACAGTCAAAATCACAGGTCAGCCCAGGAGTCTGGCATGGCCTACGGCCATATATGTCCAACCTTCAACTTTGAAAACTAGGGGCAATCTTTGAGGGTGTGTTCATGCTGCAGTCCAAAGGTGAGACTTCAGCTCATGTAAATGTACTTGCAGAGGTGGCACAAACTTTTCCAGTGCTTGAGCCAGGGGGTGGGGATAAGGGTGTGGAGGGTTAAAATTATACTGACAACTGGAAAGTGGGAAGGGAGTGGGAAAGGGAAGAGGGAGAGGAGTCTTACCTGCCTGGGCTCCCCTCACTTGAGCAGTTGCTTTACCAGTGCAGGCTGGGCTGTGTAATGCCCTTGTGCTGCAGCCCAGGTCAGCTCTGTAAGATTCAGACAGGTTCCTGTCCTGTAGCCCTTGTTAAGTGCACTGACCCAGTTACTACCAATGAAGGCCATCTGACCCCAGTCCCTTCCCTCTATTTGGTTCTGAAGTGGCATTTAAGGAACTCCTCCAGCACCCAAGCCTTGCTGCACAATGCACTGGTGTTCAGTTTCTGAGCAGCTCCTGTCCCAGCAACATCTCTGTTTTTTTCAATTCCTGACCCTGCCTTCAGCTTGCTTCTGGATTTTGTCCTTTGGATTCCCGCTGCAGGCCTGTTTCCTGACTCCTGGCCCTGGCTTACTTTTGGACTTCACCCTACACAGTCAGATGGATTGCAAATTGGCTGAAGGGTCGTACTCAGAGGGTGGTGGTAGAGGTGTCATATTTGACTGGGGGAAAGTGGGCAGCGGAGTCCCCCAGGGCTTGGTCCTTGGGCCCGTACTGTTCAATTTCTTTATCAGTGATTTGGATGACGGGGTGAAAAGCAACCTGTTCAAATTTTCTGATGATACCAAAATTTGGGGTGTGGTGGTCACGCTAGTAGGGAGGGAAAGACTGCAGAAACGACCTTGGATAGGTTGCAAGGGTGGGATAACAAAAACAGGATGCATTTCAATACGGACAAGTGCAGGGTGCTGCACTTGGGCAGTAGTAACTGGCAGCACACTTATAAGATGGGTGTCACAGGTGGGGTCCTACAGGAGGGCCGTGATCTCCTTAAGGCCACTTCTCATGCCAAGTTAGCCCAAAGGCAGCCTCGATTTCTAACCTGCCACGTCTTTGATGTTAAAATATGTTAGGGAGGCTGCCTTTTTATGGCCTCTTGGTCACTTCTTGTTGTAGCCTCTGCCTGTGGACTCCCAGACCCTTCATGGGTCCCGCTCTACAAATGGGTGTTTCCGGGGCACCCTAGCCTTAGGGGCTGTGTGTGGCTCCTATCACCCCTTATATCACGCCCCAAGCCTTGCAGCTGGAACGGACATTGTTCTGTCCAGGTCTACACCCTCTCTGGCACTCGGGCCCTTCATGGCCTTGTCTCTCTCCGCGCCCTCTCTCTGGGGCCTTCTCCACAATGCCGTCCCTCTTTAGTTTTACCGCCCTACTCTGGGGCCTTCACTATCGCACTGCCCTCTCACAGAGCCTTCACTATTGTGCTGCCCTCCTCTGGGGCTCGTCTGCAGTGCCGCCCCTTCTCTCGGGGCTCCTCTGTAAAGCTGCCTTCTCTCTGGGGCCGCCTTAGTAATACTGTCCCCTTCTCCAGGGTTCGCTGCAATGCTACGCCCTTCCTCAGGGTTCACTGCATTGTTGCTCCCTTCTCCGGGGCTCACTGCATTGCTACCCCCTTCTCCAGGGCTCACCCTGCCTGCCCTGGGGCTTCTCAACTGCCCCTCTCTGGGGCTGAGGTCAATGTACCCCGGATGCTGCGCCCTCACTGGTGCTAGGGTCCTCACACCACTGTGGGTCCCCTATGAGGCCTCCTCCATCCCCTGATAGCCTCATCCAAACCATCGGTCACAAATGACAACACAAAATACAAGCCAATTGGCTATAACTTAAACAGAAGCCGCCTGGCCATAACAATGCCCAAGCCTACCAGGAAATACTCCATCCCTTCCGTAAGAGAACTCTTTCCTCTTTGGCAGCTGGCAGGGAACTCCTAGCCTGGCCTCAGCCCCTGGGCTTTATTAGGGCCAGGCCCTGCCCCTTCTGGTCAGCTGACCTTCCCTGGTTGCCCCAGCAACCCTCAGCTGGGCTCCTTATTCACCCACTGCTAGGGTCCCTTCCCTAGCAGCTTCTCTTCCTTAGGAGCAGGGCACCTCAGTGCTCTGCGACAATGGGAAACTCTGTTCTTGAGAGCGTGGAGGCAGAAAGGGATCTTGGAGTCATTATTGACTCCAAGGTGAACATGAGCTGACAATGCAAGGTCAAGGTCGGCAGGGCTGACCCGACCTTATTGTGCATCCACAGGTGCATCTCAAGTAGGGCCAAAGAGGTGATCCTCCCCCTCTACGTGACACTGGTCAGGCCACAGCTGGAGTACTGTGTTCAGTTCTGGGCATCCCACTTCAAGAGGGATGTGGACAGCATTGAGAGGGTCCAGAGGAAGGCCACCCGCATGATCTGGGGACAGCAGGGCAGACCCTACAATGAGAGGCTACGGGACCTGGACCTGTTCAGCCTTCACAAGAGAAGGCTGAGGAGGGACCTAGTGACCGTCTATAAACTCAGTAGGGGGTATCGGAAGGGTTTGGGGGAGACCTTGTTTCCCCTAGCGTCCCCCGGGATAACAAGGAGTAACAGCCACAAGTTGTTGGAGAGTAGGTTTAGATCAGACATCCGTAAGAACTACTTCACTGTCAGGGTGGCTAGGATCTGGAACCAACTTCCAAGGGAAGTGGTGCTGGCTCCTACCCTGGAGGTCTTTAAGAAGCAGCTTGATGCCTACTGGGCTGGGGTCATTTGAGCCCAGTTTTCCTCCTGCCCAGGCAGGGGATCAGACTTGAAGATCTACAAGGTCCCTTCCGACCTGACTTCTATGATTCTATGATTGCTCTTCAGACTTGATAACTAGGTTTCTGATTCCTAAAATAACATAACTTGGTATTTTGACTCTTGACTTGTGGCTTCTAACCCTTATTCCTACAGCCTCTATGCCATACCTGGTTTTATCCACTAGGCCAGTCAACCTGATGGATTGTGATGGCTTGTACAGCTGTCCAATCACCTGACAGGGTCATTGCACGATGGACCAGTTGTCAGGTCAGATTTCTGTGGCTGAATTTGTGGCCATGCTGCAGAATTTGTAGACTTTCATCACTGTGCTGCAGGCTCAAAACACTCCCACTCCCACCAGCCCCGGACCCAAGGGTTCACCCCCAAGCAAATTTGACAACAGCCCTTGTATGTTTCACAAGTGATAAATTAGTGCTGCCTGACCTTCAGGCTGCATCCCTGAATATGCACCTCAGGCGCAGCCAGAATGGGGATAATAATCAGTCTCCTGACTGGAGATGCCCTGGCCTGGGCTTCCCTGTTTCGGAGCCCTTAAATGCCTTCCTCAATCAACTTGAAGCTTTTACTAGGGCAATGGTCAACATCTTTGGGGACTCAAATTAGGTGAATACAACCAAACAGGCCCTCTAGACTCTTAAACAGGACTACCACCCTGTGTCCAGGTATGCCACAGGATTTAGTTGCCTGGCCATGGACACGGAGTGGAACAAGGCTGCACAGCATTTCCATTTTAGCTAGGGCCTCAGGCCAGCTCATCTTTGATAAACCCCTCTAGTTGAGATTCCAGCAACCTGGATTGGCTCATCGATCTCTTTATTAAGATCAATATTTGCCTGACCCAATGTCAGCAAGAGAAGCGGGACTCACCTTAGTCTGTAGGGCTACCCAGGGACCTAGAAAAACATATATTGTCGCCTGTAGAGACCAGGCAGAAACTCTCCCTTGAAGAAAAGGCGCACTGAGGTCTCTGACTCTACTGTGGGGGAGTGGGGCATTTTTCTTCAGACAACTTGAGTTTCACTTCTGGGAAACCTTGATGGTGGGGCAGCAAGCCAGGTCAGCTATCTACCTCAGACCTTGCCCCTTCCATCTTGTTTAAGAACCTCTGCCACCATGAGAGACCAGACTTATCCTTACTGGTCCTCCTTTGTTTGAATCATCCAGCCATAGATGGTGTCTCCCAAAAAGCTCTTTTGCATACAGCGGTCTCTGGCATTTGCCTCCTAGCACCAGATTCCAGTCATGTCTAAATGCACCCCAAATATTGTGGAGTCAATGGAACCTATCGCTAAGGAAACTGCTCCATGGGCAAGTGTGGATCAGAGGATGCCGGGAATTTCTCTGCTTTGACCTGATCCATTCTCCCCACTCAATTATCTTGGGATCTCCCTCATTTTCCTTTCACAACCCTAATATTGTGTGGGGGCAAAGGGAACTCCAGTTTGGTTCCACCTACTGCAACTGGACATGTTCCTAAGGGATACCCCAGATCACAGCCTAGATCATACAGCCAGTGCAGTAGACTACCCAATGCCATCTGCAGAGGGAACAAAGCCTGCACCCCCAGAGACTGCTTGTCTGCCTGCCAGTGACTCTTCTATCCCCAGAAAGTACTGAGATCTGGTTAATGTATTTGATAAGAAGTGGGTGGATCAGCTTCTTCTGTATAACCCATCCGATCGCCCCATCGATATCTTATTGGGAGCCCAGACTCTATATAGGCAAAGATACTTCCTCTTTGAGTTTGATCTCAAGTCTCCAGTCATCCGGATTCTGCTCTGCTCTCCACACTTCCAGTGGGAGCTTGCTGGCTGAAGTTTCTTCCCCTCCTGCTAAGAGTGGTACAGCAGGGGTGACGGGAGCAAAGCAGCATGCTGTGGCCTGGATCCTGGCCAGTGTGTGCACTGCACAGCTTCTGGTGGGGCTGTTCCTGGTGTGGGGATGAAAGCTTCAGCCCCTGACTAGCACATGGAGCTCCAGGTCTAGCTCTCAGCTGCCTTCCCCCTGCTCTGCTTGTCTGGATTGATGTGGCATGGGAAGGAGCAGGAGCAGCAGCCACAGCTGGAGGCAAGGGTTGCAGAACAGCCCCACTTGGCTGGGCTTGGGCCTTGGTTAGTTTGGGCAGCTTCTGGCAGGGCTGTTCCTGTTGCGGGTGCAGCTGCCAGGTGCTGCTCTGTCCCCCTTGCCTCCAGGTGACAACATTAGCCCAGCCAGCTGCAACCATATTGGGAACAGCCCCACCAGAATCTGGCCCTGGGCCAGGGTTGGCACTGGGACTGGTGGGTGTGGGCAGAAGCATGACACAGGCTGTCCCAGGTGAGGTTCAGCCCCATGCAGAGTTCCATGGGGGCAGCTGCTGACTGAACGAGCTCTGCTGCAAGTGCCCTCCACCTTTCCCTCCCCCTCGGCTAGCTCTCAGGGAGCCCCCAACCCCCAACATGCACATAGAAGTCTCCCACACCACTTCCCCGAGTAGGGCAGGACATGCAGGGAGCAGATCATGTCTGTCCTGCTCCTGAACACAGCTCCCTGTCCACCCAAAGCCCCATAGGGAGTTTTGGTAAGTGTCTGTGGAGGGGTATGGGTGCAGAGGGAGTGGGATGGGGTGCTGACGCAGCCCGCAACAGCTCATCCAATCTCCCTATGAGGCCCTCGGGCCCAAGTAATTGCCCACCCCTGCTAACAAGCACTGAACCAGAGCACTCTCTGGAACCAACACTCATTTCTGTTGTTTCAAGGGGTGTTAGACAGGCTCCACTCCACCAAGATATTTACTGAACTGGATGTCTGGGGTGCCTATAATCTCATCCCCATCCACAAAGGTTATGAATGGAAGACTGGCCTACAAAAAAGGCCTACCAAAAAAGCCCTATGTGGACCTATTGGGAGACCTGAACCTCTTCAGCCTCCACAAGAGGAGGCTGAGAGGTAATCTCATGGCCACCTACAAACTCATCAGGGGGGACAACAAGAAATAGGGGATACAATGTTTACTTGGGCACCTGTCGGGGTAACTAGAAACAATGGCCACAAACTGGAAGAGAGCAAATTTAGAGTAGACATCAGGAAAAAAGTCTTTACAGGGAGAGTTGCTAAAATATGGAATAGGCTTCCAAGGGAGATGGTGCTGTCCTCTTCCGTGGAGGTGTTTAAAAGGAGATTGGATAGATACCTGGTTGGGGTCCCAGCTAGCATGAATGCCATGTTTGAAAGGTATTGGCATGACTAAGGAGCCAAATTAGAAAAGTGTGAGTTAGAAACTCAATATTTGTTTTATCAAGGGTATGTAATTACACCAGAGGGACTGTCCATGGATCTGAAGAAGGTTTCAGCCATTCTAGAGCAGCAACCTCCACGGGATATCCATGAGGTTCAGTGGTTCCTTCGGTTTGTCAACTTCTGCAGGAGATTTATCAAGGGGTTCTTTAAACAGCTGGCCCAAATCACTGCACTTCACAAGAAAGGAATGCACTTCTCTTGGACCCCAGAGACCTAGTCTGCCTTTGAGGGGCTTAAACTAGCCTCCACTTAAGCCCCTATTCTAATTCACTGAGACATGGTCATTCCTGGGGCCAACAGATGCCTCCAGCTGTGTCATCAGGTCTATCTTGGTCCAAACATCAGCCCTCAGGGGCTCCCCACCTATGCACCTTCTTCTCTAGGAAGCTGACCCCAACTATAACATCTTGGATTAGGAGCTCCAAGCAGTCAAGGCTGTCTTTGAGGAATGGCAATACCACCTAAAAGGGTCTTGGTTTCTGGTCCAGGTATTAACGGACCACAGACACCTTGAATACCTATAAACTGCATGAATCTAAACCAAAGACAGATCCATTGGTCTTTGTTCTTTACATGGTTCAATTTCATCTACCATCCAGGCACCAAAAATAGTAAGGCAGGCACCCTGTCCCAGAAGAATGAACATCTAGAACGCTGTCCCAAAACCTACTCCATCATTCTGAGCCCCAAGAACTTTGTTAGTGCACAAGGACTTAATGGCATGGCTGTTCGTTGATCCCCCAGGATTATTTGTTGCTCAGGTCTGGCAGGATTCAGAAGGACCCAGACCATCCTCCCTATCAGAATTTCAGGTTCACAATAGGCACTGTTGGCATAAGGGATATCTCTAAATCCTGAAGGGGATCTCAAAGGAGAAGTCCTCTGAGGGTGCCACAACTCTTGGCTTGCATGGCATTTTGGTATTGCCAGAACTACCAGCCTGATCCTCCACACTTTTTGGTGGCCCCAACTTTGTCAGAGCATTGGAAATATACTGACTTCTGTGAGGCTTGCGCTTGCACCAAAACTCCACATGCCAAGCCACTAGGCCTCCTCCAACCAAGCTTGCCCTTGCGCACAGCGTCTGTTGATATTTATTTATTTAGTTACTGATCTACCTCCTGCCCTAGGACACTCAAGCATCCTGGTGGTAGTGGACCTCCTCACCAAGATGGTCCACTTCATCCCTTGCCCCCAGACCACCACTGTCCCAGAGATAGCCCAACTATTCTTAGAAAATGTCTTCTGGCTCCATGGTCTTCCGAGAGGCATCATGTTAGACTGCAGGCCAAAATTCATTTCCCACTTCTGGAAAGAGCTCTTAAAATTGTTAGAAATCAAACCTCTTATGTCATCTGCTTATCACCCACTAATAAACAGAAACAGAACAGATCAGTCAGATGCTCAAACAATATTTCCAATGCTCTTTGAATGATTACTGAGCCATTTGGGTCTCGGTACTCCTACTTGTGGAATTCACATATAATAACTCAGAACATGTAGCCACCCCCCTCCCCTTTTTTTGTTTGAATTATGGTTTCCACCTCAACATTCATTTCTTGCCTTCCAGAACTCTCACACACCAGCCACAGCCAACCTGATCAGTCACATCCACCAGGTCCAACACAAGCTAAAGCAACATCTGAAAGCCGCCAAGGACACTTGCAAGAGATTGGCAGGTAAGAATCATCAAGAAGGCTTCTTGGCGGAGGATAAGGTTTGGCTATCTACCTGCAACCTACAATCTATGTGTCCATCCACCAAACTGGCCTACCAGTACTTGGGCCCTTCCTAATCATTGCAAAGATCAACCCAGTCACCTACAGATGAAAATGCACTTGGTCTTTCACATTTCCTTACTGAAGCCTCACAAGGAAAACCCATTTCTAGGTTGAGCACTCCACCCCCTGTGCAGATTCAAGGTCAAGAGGAGTTTTTGATTCACCAGATTCTAGACTCCAAGATAATCAGGTGAAAAGTACACTATCTAGTGGACTGGGAGAGGCATGACTCACAGGAATGTTCTTGGGAACCGATGAGCAATGTCCATGCACTGGACCGCATAAAGACTTCCATCAGGCTCATCTTACTAAAGTTGGCCCAGGGGTCAGGGGTGTCTGGAAACCACCCTTGAGAAGGGGGAGGGTGGTATACTATAAGGCTCTTTTTGTGCTATAGTCCAGGTCAGCTCTGTAAGGCTGAGGCAGGCTTCTGCCCTGTAGCCTTTGTTAAGTGCACTGACCCAGTTACTACCAATGAAAGTGAGCTGACGCTGACCCCCAGCCCCTTCCCGCTGATTGGTTCTGAAGCAGCATTAAAGAACTCCTCCAGCACCTGAGCATTGCTGCACAATGCACTAATCTTCAGTTCCTGAGCAGTTTCTATCCCAGCAACATTTCTGGTTTCTTGGATTCCTGACCCAGCCTTCAGCTTGATCCTGGATTTTGTCCTTTGGATTCTATTTGCAGCCTGTTTCCTGACTTCTGGCCTTGGCTTGGCTTACTCTTGGACTTTGCCCTGTGCATTATCCTTTGGAATTAGTAACCAAGTTTCTGATTCCAGGCTTTGGATTCTGGCTTCTGACCTTTACCCCAACAACCACAGTTCTATGCCTGGTTCTACTCACTAGGCTGGTGAACCTAGTGGACTGTGACAGGCTGCTTCTGCTGAGTGACAGGCAGCTGCAGGGGTACCCTGAGGATATCAGGTGGGCCTCCTGGTATCCCATGGTGTTCCCAGGGCATGGCTGAGTCCCCAGGTGGAAGGGGGCGTAATTCCATTCCTGTGGCCAGGTTACATAGGGCTCTGCAGGGTATAGAAAGACTTTTAGTGGGAGGTGGCTGTACTGACACCCCTTCTAGCTCGCTGCTGGGGCTGATGCCCTGCTTGCCCCACCTATATTGTGTTACCACATGCTTACTAGTTCCAAGGCAGCTGAATTGTTGACTGGTAATTGTGTATTTATGAGTTCAGCATGGGTTAAGACCCCCCTTTCCAGGAACTGGGGGTGGCTAAGCCATACCACTGCAGCTGCACTGTTATCAGTTCTGTTATCAGTGTTTGCACTCAGGGCTTCACCAGTGCACAAAAATATCTCCCCAGCAACAGCTGTACATGGAAATCAAAGGGTAAACACACATTGCCCTCCACTGGCCCTCTAGTGTGAGGTTTTTCTTCTACAATTCGTATATACAGTGCCTAGGAAAGCAGGGCTATATACTTGCCTGCAGCTTGAAGGGGTGCCCTCAATGTAAATAATACAGAATGAGATGGAAAAAATGTTGGCTAGAGCGCAAGTGCAAGTGACTGTGGCTTGAGGAAACATGTTTCCATAAAACTGGGTGAGCTACCACAGAGGTGCTCCACAAGTCAATAGGAGAAAAGTAGGCAAAACTGTTGAGACTCTAGCCTTTCTGAGGTGGACCCTTTAACAAGGGGCAAAGGTTGGGAGCTGGAGCTGTCAAACTGGATTTCAAGCTGACCAGCAGCTAGAGCATTCTTGATACTTTCAGCCACAGCGTAGTTCACAGCACGTGACGGATTCAGACACATTTTTCAGTGTGTTTACAATGCTGAAAAAGTGGCCTTAGCTTTGGATGTGGAGTCCAGAGTGGCACTGAGACATCCTGTAAGCATCTCGGAAAATCAGACTCCTTAGCAAGGGCCTGGTTCTCTTTGCATGCTGATGCAAATCAGTGAGGACTCTACTGTAATCAGTGGACCCATCAGCAATGACAAATGTAGCAATTTGTGAGCAGTTTTGGTTGAGTCACTTGAGGACCAGAGCTCGTTTTCAGTTGTTTGCAGGGCCAGACTCCTGCTGGTGAAAATCAGCACAGGTCTGTTGCTTGCACTAGGGCAACACTGATTTATGCCAACTATGCTGCTGCATACAGTTTGTACAACTGTTAGCTGCAGAGGGGTGTCTGTATGATTCAGAGTAGGATTTGAGCCCATGTCCCTGACTGTGCTCTAAATTACCCCAATGGAGTTACCAACTTTAAAGTGGATGGGCCAGTGGTGTGATGGTATATCATTCTTCCATTCACCCAGCCAGGTAAGACCACCCCAGTGTTTCATACAGCTCCTGGGGCCTTTAGCTGCACACCCTTTCTCCTGGTGCTTTGGCAGGAGAAATGGATTGTGGGTGTAGAGTTGGTGGTCTATGTGCCTTTGTCTAAGGCTGATCCACGTACACTTTCAGACTCTTTTGGCACCTGGGTTGCTCCGTGTGCTGCCTGCTCATGCAGAGGGAGCTAAAGGGAAAAGAGCTTGCTGCAAGAGATGCAGGAGTAGAGAGGTAGCAGAACCTAAAGCCCTTCCTTCCCCTGCTTGGGGATCTGTTGAAGCACTGGAAGGCAGCATCCCTAGCACCTCCCTGCATATGGGCCTGCCCTTATTACAGTGACGCATGAATTCAGGTTGCCATGGATGTGAGTGCCAACGCTTGGACTGAGCAGTAGCTACAGCACAGATTACCAAGTGGGGGAAAAGACGCTCCATGGGGCACTGCAGCTACATTTAGCCATCTGGAAGGGAGACGGTGCAGCATGCGATTTAAATGTGCACAGGATACCAAAGCAGGAGGCGTGGTGCCCTCGAGAGGTCAGGAACACGGAGAGGAAATAAATTGAGATTCAGTCGGCAAACACGCGAGCTAATATCCCTGGAGGAAAACAATCAAAATGAAAGCTATCCTGGGGGGGAGGGAGATTATTGGAAAACGCTGAACAAGACCTTTGGGTGCTGGCGGGCAGCGGCTGAAATGAGAGAGCGCAATGGGGTATGGTCACAAACAGCCCGCATTTGGGCTGCATGCTGGATAAAGCAGCACAGAGCATGGAGCCAGGAGGAGCGATTCTTTTTCTGTACACTTACTCCTTGCCTTGCCAATATTGGCGACCCTGTATTCAGTTTAGCCATTCTTTGTTAGATCAGTGGTTCTCAAATGATGGTCCATTGTAAACACTCTGCAGATTGCTGTCCCTCTCCTCTCCCATCCCCAAAGAAAGACATTATTGTCTGTGAGGAATCTGGGGGATTGGCACGGTCTGTTATCCCCAGAAGTCTGAGAACCACTGACGTAGAGTGCAGACACATCATGCATTTATTAAGGGGTAAACTGACTGTCAACAGTTGGGTGATATGTCTGGTTGAGGGGTTGGATCAGGAGTCCAGAGAAAAGTCAGGGCCAAAAACAGTCCGGGGCTCAGGAGCCGAGTCAGGAGCGAGCCATAGATCAGAACCAGAGTCCCAGCAACAGGGAGCAACAGCAGGAGCCATAGTCAAAGCAAGGCAGTAGGAGCAGGGCAGTCTATAGGTTCACCAGCTGAATTGTGAAGGCAAGTCAGTACTGCCCAGCCTGCTGGTTTTAAGGCTGTACTTGGGTCAAGGTTGGCTTCTTGCAAGCACAGCTGCCCATAACTGGCTGCCAGAGGGAAGTCTCATCTCCAGCTGGAGCAGTGACTCATCTCACACAGGAAACTGCTCAGCTTGTTGAGGGACTTGCAGGGAAACAGCAGCCGTCTGCTGAGTGTCGCCTTTCCCCGAGCCAGGGACTGTGGGCACAAGCAGACATATGTATAGCCTGGAATAATTTACATCACTTTTGCATGCTGATGTAAAGTACACTGGGTTCAGGAATGGATAGATGGGCAGCTATGCTGGGGTAGCTCACGTAGCAGGCAGCTATTACTGTCTTGCACACAGAGCATCAGGGAGCAGGTAAATACCAGTTTGCATTTAGCAACCGTCTACCCTGGGATGAAGGATGTGGACACATGAAACTGAAACTGGTGTAACTCATCAGTAGATCTTTACCCTTGATTCTTTCAGAAGTAATTTTCATCAGCTGCATAAAACTTACCACAATTTAGGAGTTTGCCTTGCCTGTCTGTTATTTTTACACTGATGCAATGCTGATCTTGCCTTCACCCCCTGAATCAGTAACTATGACTCCAAATCTCTTTCTTGCCTGATTCTTAGCCGTGACAGCTCTGTGTCATTGCACCACCTTGGAAGTGATCCTGCAGCCTCCCCATCCCTTCCCTTGACAGTCAGCACTCCCCACAGCCACCAGTCATCTTGGTGTCAGTGGCTCCTACAGCTACTCCCACTTCACATCCCTGCTCTTTTTGGCCAAGCCGCCTGCCAGAAGAGAAAGCTGGCATGGTCTCTTAAGTAGAGCTGGACTGCAGGTAGCAGCAGGAAGCAACTGGCTGGATCCTTCCTGGCACGCCCTTGTCTCAAGTTTCCAGAATCAAAAGCCAGCTTTATCAGACGGGCACAGAGGCTAGCTGATGCCAGCCTTTTTCTGGGCACCGCCAGGGACAGACACTGAGGAGTGTACAGAATCACAGCAGAATGGGTTTGCTGGGAATTGCTAGAGCTGACAGCTGAGACAGGGCCAGATTCTGTTCCCTGCCACACAGAGGGCAGCTGGGTATGACACTCAAATCTGGCATTCAGCTGGAATAAGTAAGAGGAAAGCCAGGGCCAGTGCCAGCACCCAGAGCACAACCAGAATTTGGGCTTGCTTCTTGGGAATGTGCCTGTTTTGCCCTTCCCTCCCCTGCACGTGAGCATTTTTCTCCCTGCTGCATGTGATCCATTTGCCTTCATTATGCATGGAAAGCTTTGTCTTCTAATGGAGAATGGCATGACTGGTTTCCCGAAGGCAGCTGAACACCTAACGCAGCCGAGAGTAACGGCTCTATGCCTGAGCTGCTACCACCCCCCTCCAAGGCCAACAGAAAGTCATTGGCTGCTCCGTGAATTCGGGGCTACTATTTACACTTACCATTGATCATGCCCCACACTGTGCAATGCCCCTTTACTAATCATCCCACACGCCTCTCCTGCCAGTTCTCCCCATGTCAGCAGCCTCTCCGAGCTCCTTTCCCTCTCTGCTGTAACCAAGGAGAAAATTAGCAGCATGTGAAAGCTCTAGTTCCTTCTCCAATTACCCTTTAATTCTCACAGATATTAATTACTGCTGCTCAAACTGGTATCAGGGAAATGCTTGCTCCTTCAAGAGTTAAAGACATCATCCATTGCTGCTTTGTCCTGGCTGGAAAGCCCTGAAGAATACAGGATCAAAAATAGAAGTGCCCCACCCCAAGTTACACAGCTCAACCCTAGGCTCAGCATTTGGGGTGATTAGGTATAAAAAGAGCAGCTTTGATTCAGGTCTATTTCTATTAATAACATATCAGGGTGGATGGGACCCATGGGCAGAGCTGCTGGCATTTGCACCATGCTGAGATGCCACAGAGTCAACAGCCATCTCCTGTTTGGTTTGACTATGGGATACAGTTTGGGCTTAGGGATCTTCCTAAGAGGCCAAACTTCTAGTGGTGTCAGGACTGGGTCCAAAGAGGAAAAAGTGAGGATTTGCAGTAGAGTTTGGCCTCTACCTGACTGAATTCCAAAGTGGGAGAGGCATCCACCTCCTTTGGCTCCTCGGAATAACCCAGTCTAAATGAATTTCACTGATCCAGGTCCTGAAGTCCCAGCATGAGGGAAACACCTACAGACCTTCAGAGACACTGAGGACTCACAGATCACCCAGGTTTCAACAAGGGGAGCTTTGCTTTGGGGTGCATCCATATCTCAAGATGCATGCACCTGTCCTCCCTGGGTTTGGTAGCTAATACTGCCCGGCCTCTTCGCGTTTTCAGATCTGATGACTCAGACCTTGCTCCTGCAGTTCCATGCACCGTTCAGGGTTGCTGTAATCTAACTCATGTGCCATCTGTGGGGATGAGTAACATTAGATGCTGGCCCCTATGCTTTACACTGCTTCCCTGTGCATCTGCTCCCTGACCCTGGAGTATATAGGGCAAAAGAGAAGCAGGGGGTGGCTGGAAAACAGCTCATCTGCTGGGAACACAGGAACAATCACTGGGCTGTAGCAAAGCCCCTAGCTCTGTACTCCCTTCAGCAGGCCCAAGCTTTATCAGGTTCACCCTGCTGTTCTTCCACCAATACTTACATTCATTTAAGGTCAGGTTCCCTGACGCTCCCCATACTGTTTGTTGTCTTTCCCTTGTGCTTGTACCCATAGTGCCACTGGGCTGGGTCATGCCCCATTGAGAAGAGCTGCCATATGCCCTGAGACTGGAATTTTATACCAGCAAAACCATGGGGTACTTGACTTGTTTAGGAACATCCCAGCCCTCGGCCTGTGGCAAGGCCTCGAGACACAGCCAGTTTCCTTGAGCTCTTGCTTATATGTCCAACAGAAATTATGCTTTGATGTGCTAGGGAAGGGCAAGTGCAAAGGTACCAAGTGGGAGAGGGCAGGGGTGGGGGTTGTTACTCAGACAATTTTTTTTGGAAAATGTAGCCTGGAGCAGGGCTTATTTGCATGCTAATGATTCAGCTCACAGGATATCAGCTCCAAGCCACTGAACAATAGACGCATGGAGTTATCGGGTCACAGTGCAGCGTTCTCACCAGGCAAGCTCCTGGGAAGTGGAACGGTATGTGCTGCTGATGCAATCTGAGTGCAGCCACCGTCTCTCTGATGAGAGTCCCTACCAAGTGCTGAGAAGCACACACACATCACTGCATTCGAATCCCACTGGATCACCTTGAAGTCTGCTCCCATTTTCATAAACCTCCCAGACTAAGCTGCTGTGGGGTCTGATGTCATCAGAATGCACTGACACCGGAGGAGACAACGTGATCATACCGGGCACTTGGCAATGTTATGTATCACCACCCAATCCCAGAGGTGAGGGCAGCGCTGCATCAGATAGAATGGGAGGAGGCTGCTCTGAGACACACGTACCCCTGGTGGGACGCAAGGAAACTGAGCCTAGGAAAACATACTCCCCTAGGACGAGGGGGAGTGTAATGCCCAACAGTCCAATAGAATCAGGACACGCTGGTGTCTCAGGGATGTAAAATGGAGCAGGATGCTGGGGGAGTCCTGACTTTAAACAGTCAATTTCCATCGGTGAAAGCTGACAAGCTTAAAACAGCTAAATGTGCCCCACAAGATGAGGCCTTTGGAGATTTACAGCTCTCCTCGGCTGAGTGCTCCCATACGGTGTGTATGTCAACCAGGGAGCCTTTTAGAGAACCAAGATAAAGCTTTGCTGAGGCCGCAGTGCCCAGGCAAATGGATGGGAGCAAGACAGAGAAAGCGAGGAGGTTTTTTGCGTTTTTTTTTTTTTAAGGCAGGTCGCTGAGCTCACGTCCCTTCCTGCAGACACCACAGCAGAGTTACTCCAGGTCAAGGTCAGAGTAACCCTCCTGGAACAGAGATTTCTGATGCAGCCATGGAAAGAGATTGAAAAGTCCTCCCAGAGTGAGAGTGGGAGGCAGATGGGGGGGGCAGGGGGGGTGAGCCTGGGAAGTGGAACTGCAGGGAGCGAGTGATAAATCTGTGGCATGTAATAATCATGAACAATAACATCTCTGATTCATAAGGTGCTGGGAGGGGAGGAAAGCCCCACACTGCAGGTAGGCAGGGTGGGTCCTTGAGGGGTGGGCTGGAGCCCACCTTGTTACAGAGCACTTATAAGCTACCAGCACGATCAAGCCTGGGAGAATGGCCCCTCCTACCATACCACTCTGGAGGCAGCAGACTTCAAAGGGGGGCGGTAAGTGTGCAATATCTCTACAGGTGACTGGGAGACAGAGGCTGTCAGCTCTGTCCTGGGCAGCCTCTGCAAGCCTATCCATATCATTTAGGGTGGGATTTTCAAATGCATCTTGGCGATTTAGGAGCAGAAACCCCACTGAGCTCTCGTGGAATTGCACCTGGTTCATGTCGGTGTAAATTCCCTGGCGGTGCAGCACCCTGCACTAGCAGTGCCCCTGCCTGCTCTTCTTTCTCTGGGGCACATTGTGGAGGCTTTCTTAGGGTGCTTTGCAACCATAGCTCACAAGAGGAGCAAGAGTAAACGCTTGTCTGCCAAGGCAATACCTGAATGGCTGGCCCAGGAGGCCCCTTCCCCTGTCTGCACTCCTGTATACATATTGTGCAGGGTGTGAGGTTTCACTGCTACAGCTCCATTGACACCACCCCTAGTTTGGGTGCAACCCTACTGGAATGGAGTGCCATAGATCAGGCGAGCTTATTCTTCATACCATCCTGGAATAAACTAGCATAAACCATTATCCCAGTGCAACTGTATCTGTGCTGGGGGCAGGAGTTTGGGTCTCTCTAACTATAGTAAGAGCAGTTAAACTGTTGGGTATGAAAGAAGAGGCAGACAACTGGGACATGTCTACAACATATTCATGGCACAGTGGAGCACCAGCTCTTGGCCACACCATGCCCTGTCTCTTTGCTCACCCATGCCAACTGGAAATGCAGCTGTGAACATCTCTGGGGGCAACCCCTACTGCTGTTCTTGAGCCCTCTGTCTCTGACATGCTTGGGGGGTGGTCATGAGAGGTGCCTTGAGATGGCTGCACATCCAAGTTTGGTTCTTGCCAGCAGGAGTGGATGAGTGGAGTGTGCTGCACAGTGCATGCTCAGTAACTCCAGGGATGTGGTGGCAAAATAATTTTGCTTCCACTTTGCTCAGCTCCCGTGAATCTATCTGCCAGTTTTGGCTGCTGTTAGGAGTCACCATGGGAGCACCTGGGGACAGCCTGACAGCCTGTCCCTTTAAGTGCTGCTTCCACATAAAATGATTGGGTTCACAAGCCCTTGAGTGCATAGACCCTAGCCTGCTGGTTCCACTTCTACATTGGCTGAACTGGAGGTGGAGGGTCTGTTTGAATGACCCTGCACCAACAGAGTCTGGGAAGGACCTTCTGGGATGATTTCTAAGGCAAAAACACACAGGCAGCAGTAGGGGCTGCCAGGCTCCCAGCTGCTATATGAGATAGATAGAAAAGGAAATCCTCTCCCAGCCTCAGCTCCTGCAGAGCACCAGAGAGGGGAGTCCCAGCAGCCTTTGGAGCAGACACCAGTCAGTACACCTGGGATTGGGGTGGGGAAGTGAGTGCTGCTGTTGTTCATCTCCAAACACACAGCACTTCTCCAAGTGCTGTACAGAGGGGTGGGGATCATTTGACAGAGAGGGGAAACTGAGGCACAGGGAAGAGAAGAGACTTGCCAAAGGCCACACAGTAAATTAGTGGAAGAGCTGGGAGTTTTATGATGCCAAATTCGGTGCATAAAGGTGTCAAGCATTAAACCCTGCAGCCAAACCTCTTGGTAGCCCTGACCCATGCCTGGGTATGGAGGGAAAGTAGTTCCAGTCCAGCTCAGCCAGTACCATCGAGATTCCCATGTTTAGCAGCCCACACAGTGCTTCACTGGTGACATTTCTGACACTGTCTCTGCATCAGTCTCAGGGGCACCATCTCTGCCCCTATGCTCCTGCTGCAGGCAGCAGAATGAATGGGAGAGGTCTGCTGTGAGAGTGAACAACATCCAAGTTTGTTTTGCAGACTGGTGACCCCTGGCAGGGATGGATGGAGGCAGCAAGGGCTGGACCATGGGTCACAGCATGGACTCCACTCACATTACCTGGAGAAATGCAATCTCCCTGGAATAGACCAGCAGTGCCTGCTCTGGATTTAAGAACTTATCAACCAGTGTCTTGGTGGCTGAGTACTGTGTGTTACCCAGTGCAAAGAAGCTGGATGTTATTAAACACTGCAATGATGAGCAGACAGTGCAAGCTCTGCACTGTTTGTCCCCACCAGAGAGCAGCTGCTCTCATTCCTGGGGGCTTCATGAGGTGAAACAGCAAAACAAGAAGGAGGCACAGTGAAGTAATGGTGAGTAGCTTGCCCCCTTGCAGCTCCAGTGCTGCAGGGGTGAAGGAGCCAAGCTAGCTCCTGAACCAGCTGGGGAGATTTCCTATAGTCTATACAGGTTTTCTTGCAACTCTCAGTGTAGGGCTGTGCCCTATAGGCATTCTGGATGCATCTGCTGTAATTTTGAGTGGGTTGCTGATCCCTTGTACAGGCTCCCAGAGTGGAGGTAAAGCCACCCCTATAATACTTCCTTGCTCACAAACCCAGCCCAGAGAGCACAGTGTAAACATCCCAATAGCAGGCTGCAGACTGCTCTGCTCTGGCTCACACAATGGCAGCTGAGACCGTGGCAGCTCAGAGTGCGGGGCACAGGAAACCAAATCCTAGCAGCTGCACGGCTATGAGGCTGAAGGATGTGGGTGTTCAGATGGGCTGGACAAACAGCTGGAAAAGAATAATAGCTCAAGAGGGACCAGGCAAAAGCCCTGGGAAGTGACATGCCGGGGTGATCATAATATGAGTCTGAGTTCCCTCCTCATTACATCTGAACTGGTGCCAGTGTTGAGACCCAAGGCTTTCATCAGGGATGTTAAACTCTGAGTCCAACTTTGTCCCTGTTATTTCTCATTATCTAACAGGAGTGCCCTGGACACTGCCCTGGGCTGCAAAGAGGGGCTCTGCCATGCAGGCCATGAATGCTCCAGGTCAGTGGTTCCCACATCATCTTCCAATCTCACCACCTAAGGAGGTTCTAATTAGGAGCAAAATCATTGAGAGCAACCAGACAAGACCAACAAGGGACAGAGAGGAGAATGGGGGTGAATGAGAAGGGCTGAGAAGTTGACAGCAAGGGCTCCAGCCTGGGAGAACACCCAGTGTGAGATTTCTCATGTGACAGTAGCATCCAATGCTCTCCAGTACAGGGGTTAGCACCCCATGGTGCCAAGCACTATACATGCGTGCTATAAAGGCAGTGTTTCTCTCTGGCATGCCCAGCCCAGCCCAGCCCAGCCCAGCCGTAGGGCAGAACCAAATAACGTGAGCATGAGCTTAACTGAAACAATTTTCTAGGCATGAACATTTCTAGCCACTCCTCTCAATTCATTGCTGAATTCAGCCCCAGCAGTATCAAGCAGCATTCCTAAATCCTCCTTGTAATAGCCCCTGCTGTTCCCAGGGGGCTGTGCCCAGCCAAGGCAAAGGGTGAGGCATTTTGGAAAGGCACCAAAGAGACAGCTGGGCTGACTCTATTATGGGTACAAGCAACAGCACTGATCTGAGTGACATCAGTGGTAATTTATGGCTTTCCCAGGCTGGACAATCAAGGGGGTGAAGGTAGGTACCCACCATCCCTGTGCTTCAGCTACCTGGTCTGTTCCAGACTAGTACCTCGAGGCAGTAGGAAGGGAAGAACAGCCATTACCCTGCTTCCACTTGGTACTGGATCGGTGATCTCCTTTCTCCTGGGCAAGGGCAGACCAGGTTATGGAGAATATATTAATTGCATGTGAAACGTATTGTATAGGGAATCATCACTTGCTATGATATCTTCCCTCTCTCCTCCTATTATTCCTCACAGATCCCACTCAGCAGTCCTCCAAAGGTGCTTTCCTCTTGGCTGGTCCCTGGAGGAGTATTCCTGATTCAGGTGTGGATTTTCCTGGGATTATCCAACCCATCTGCCAGTGAAACCGATGGGAGTCTTTTCGCTGACTTCAGTGCCATATTCAGTGGATATTCAGCAGTGGGGTGCCAGGGGAGCTCCTCACATAGGCATAGTTTACCATTAGGGAACACTCTCTCCTGGGTGAATTGTCATGGCCCTATATAATGGGGAGTTGAGTAGGGGAACAGCATCCATTAGGGAAAATTACTACTGTGGGTGACACTGGAAACTGGTGAGGGGGGACCAGAGAGGAAGTGAATTTAAAGCCAAAAGCAGGGGAAAGCTCTGCCATGTCCTTGGAAATGCCCTCTCCCAGCTGGACAACTTGGGTTTTGCAGCAGTGAAAGGAAATGCCCATGAACACCACACCCCCCTGGAGGCTGGGGGGGCATGGCGACTGCCCGCAGGCCTCCGCAGCAGTGTTGGCAGTGGGGGAGGAGGTGGGCAGCATGCATACATGTCACCAATGGAAATGCCCCAGTGGAACCCATCCCAAGTTGTAACAGGAGACCAGCACACACACACACACACACACACACACACACACACACACACACACAGAGGACTAGGGGATCAGTCAGTGAGCTGTAAGTGCTTGTTCTGTCTGGCTCCTCCTCCATCTATTCCACCTACCCGGTTTCCACACCATGACTTCAGGAGCTCCTGTTGAAACAGGAGCTGCCTGTGCCATCCTAGAGCACAACCTAGCTGAAGGCTTCAGGTCAGCCTGGTCTATATGGCTGGGCTCCTGCATTTTATCACTAATGGAAGATCACAATCTTGTTTCATTATAGCCAGTCATTTGTAGTGGCAATAGCTGAGCCTCCCTATGATATAGCCCATTCTGTCTACACTATCACTACCTGAATGTGGCTGCTTCTAACAGAGTTGTCTCTAGAGGAGGGTATATTCAGGCATTGGTGCTCTTCACTGTCCCCAGGCTGATGTAAGGCCTTCAGGGGGTGGTAAATAACACTGCTGTAAGTTAGAGAAACCCTAATGCTGCTCTGAGCTGATGGGCCAAGGAAACACAGCAAGCAACAGAAAGATGGCTCTCCCCAGCCTCCCACGCAGGTCCTGCACCAGCCCAACTCAGGCAGATTCAAGGACTGGGCTGTTAAACATATCATCTTTCGGCGTGCCTAGTTCTGTATGCTGCTGCTATGCCTCTCCTAGGGCTGCCTGCAATTTCTGACGTTACAATGGTGAAACATTACACAGCTGTGCCACATACAGCTGGGTAAAAATAGTGCACTTCTATTTCAGAAATAGCTCCTATTTGGCAGCTCCTGAGGAGTGACAGCCTCTCGCAAAGGTGAAGGTGAACCAGATCAAGACATAGACAACACCCTGGGCCTGATTGCCCCTACTTCAGGGCAGGGTGGGTGCAAAATGCACCAGTAGTTACACATTGCATTCATTTTGCACAGACATGGCCCTGGGAAAGAAGGGGCAGGAGGGTAGCAACAGCACTTCCCTTGTCCAGTGTAAAGGACTCGATTCTGTTCTCTTTCTCCCTTAAATTAGGAGTAATGACATACAAATCAGTGGAGTCACAGTCATGTAAAGTGATGTAAGACCTGAATTTGGCCCACTGTGGTTGTCTACACATTCTGTATAGAAGGGAAATTAAACTGCAAATCTTTATAGACTGCTCCTGGTATAGGGCTCCATGGTAGGTAGTCAATGGTTGCTGCTACTGTGTTGTCCCAACTATGAGAGTGGCACAAAGGGTTTCAGCCCAAATGCTGTGTATTGGGCCAGGTACTGACATTACACTTTTACCAGTGTAAGTGATCAGAAACCCATAACAAAACACACATAGACTGGTTTAAATATGGCGGAACCTGGTCTAAGATTTGTACCAAAGGTTAAATGTGTGTTCTGTTTAAAACCAATCTAAAATACACTGCTTACAGAAAACCATGCAACTTAGATTGATTCTGCCTCAGGCTTTTTGAATGTTTGTACTTACCTGGTAGGGAAAACACCATGTATCTGAGTCCAAGAAGGCAGTTTTCCTCAAGCCCTCTCCCAGATAACTGTTCTTCTGGTGTGGTTTAGTACCTGCTCAGGTGCTGGGCCTTAAAGACTATTTTATGGAAATGGGAGGCTCCTCCCTAGCTTGCACCTGTGGCCATTTGGCTGAAGGCAGGCAAAACTTGGGGGTATCCAAACCTTAAGCCTCCAGGATTGGGCCTGCATGTAGGATGCGTACCAAAATATGTTGGAAACATCTGAAGCCCCTGCTGCAAATGGAGGATGTTTGCTGGTTGTAGAGCCACATATGGTTCTGGACTGACTTACGAATTTGGACTTAATTTGGCTTGGAAAGTGAAAAATGTCTTTATTTAAAAAAAAAAAGTTTGAATGCGTGTACCTAGTTTTGCAAATTAAAGTTAATCAACTGAGTCTGATGAAGCCTGAAGAAAAGAAGCCTGGTTAGAGGGACTGGACCAAATGACCCCTGAGAATTAGGCTGACTATGTGGAAATCCTGGAAATCTGGGATATCATCTGGGAAATCCAGGACACTGTCCTCCCCTCCCTCTGGTGCTGTCACAAGTCGGTGGGCACGGCTACATGCTGGGCAGGCATTGGTGCCTGCCTGACCACCTGCAAGGTGCTCTGAGCTGCTCTGACTCCCAGCCAGGCTGCGCCTCATGCCTCTTGAGTTTCTGCTGGATTCATTATAATTCCCAACAGCCGGCTGGATCCAGCCTCTGAAATCTGGGACTGTCTCAGCTAAACTGGGACATATGGTTACCCTACTGAAGTTCTTCATGATTTTATGATGTTGCCCTCCCTGGTAGAATGTGCTCCAGTTATTCAAAGTGAAGCTAGAGAGTCATGCAGCTACTGGACACATCTACACATGCATTAAGTTTAGTACCTGTAATAGGTACTAAATTAATACTCTGTAATCTGCACCACCGTGTAGTAGTGCTGGTGCACATCTTGTATGTGATGCTAATGTGCAGTAGATTAATTCTAGTTTCACCATGCTTTCACCATGATGCGCTAATGTGCAGTAGAATTAGTCTCCCATGCTTTTAGTCTCATATTGTAGATGCGTGTGAAATGGGCCCATGCCTCTTCTGGCTGATGGACTTCACTGAAGGGCACTTTCTAAAATCATTAACCCTTCCTCAAAGAAAACAACTCCTGGCCAGGCTGAAATGTCAAGCTAAATCCAATACTCAGTGCCAATTGGCCCATCAGTTACTCCTCTCCTCTCCCTTACTCAGTGTCTCCACTCCCCATCCTGGGCTAAATCAATGAAAAGGTGAGAAGGACCTGCTGACCAACCAAGGTCTGCACTTGTCCCTTGCCCATATATCCTACATGCCTCTGAGCTGGGAGACAAGTCAGCACAAGGGCAAAAAATTTGCTCTGTTGATGCTGATGGGTGATCTGCTTATAGCTCTGGGCACAAGGTAAATGCTTGTACCCACTGTGCTTTCCACACGATCAACCCCAGCTGCTATTGTCAGGCTTACATCCCTGGCAGGAAGAAATGAGATGGCTATTAGATGGCTTTGGTCATTTACCTTGAACATATCCTAGAGAACTGGGAGGGCACCTGCTCCTTCTCCCCAGGGACCATTGGCTGTGGGATGCTGGGGATCTATCGTATCTCCTCTCCTTTCACGTGAACATGTGACATCTCTCAGAGAAGCCACGTGGCATCTTGTGCCCAAATGCTTCTAATGCTCTGACATTGCCCAACATATGTCTCTTCCTCAGCAGGTGTGGCTAGCACTGCCAGGCAGGTGGCACAATGCCTGGAGGAGATAAGCATATGTGCAAAGAGCAGCTGGCTTAAACTAAATCTAGGCAAAGAGCAGAGAGCCTGCTACAAGAGTGTGCTCTCTGAGGCGGCAACTGAGCTTCTGACTTTGCCCACTAGGGAAGTCACCTGCCTATCCATCATCAGGACAACAAGTAGTTCATTGGTTACTCTGGGCACAGTGGTGCATCTGTACCACAGAGCTAACAAGAGTAGCAAAAAGTTATCCCTGGCTGGTCAAAAGCCTCTATATTTTTCCAGCAGACAAGGGTCTGAATTTGGAGATATACTTCAGTCATCTGTAGACTGGACTTGAGTAACTCACTGTGCCTGTGGCTGAGAAGCTACTGTGGTCTCAGCACGTAACAGTGCACTTCTATGTTGTGAACACCTTGCAGTGCAGTGCACTGCCCTAGGTCTCCCTTCATTCATGTTTCCAATTCTAATTCCTCCTGCTAATTGTTGAGGTTCTCAACAGCAATTCTCCATGGGTCTGCATGAGAGCCCAGCACTGTAATCCCCGTGGATTTCAGAAATGCTCAACTCTGGGTCTGAACTTTATGGCTCAGGCACCTCCCTGCTAATTAACCAATTTATATTTCTTAAATACCAGCCAGCCAGTGGCCACCATGAGTAACAGCTGAATGCTGGGTCATTTGTATTTTCTCCCAAGGGAGAATGAGTCCCAGATGTAGAAGTTCTCCTGCTTTTGCCTTAAGAGCAGAAGGAAATGTTGCAGAGTCTGGAAATGGGATAGAAAGGCAAGAGGAAATGTAACTTGAAAGAGACGGACAGGGGAGACAAAGAAGCATTGATCGCAGAGTCTAATCGTCTTTCGACTGCAGGGCTTCCTCCACCTCTCTCACCTACCAGCTGCAGGCTATATCTGAGCTGCAATATTACAGGAGCTGCTTTTCCATCTCCCCTGGAGCTCTGCTACTTGGCTCAGCCCTGCCTTGTACCATTAGAAGATTTTCCTGGCTTCCCCATTACCCATCATGCCCACAAAACAGATCAGCTTCCCTCCTCCCACCTCCAGTTTACCAGCTTGGCCTTGCACTGAAACCCAGACTCTCCCTGCTTTTCTTTTCCTGCTTGAAGCACTCTTTAAAGGCAGCCCATGCTCAACCTGGTGAGCACTAACGAACTGCAGTGCAGATCAATAGACCGATTGGAAATGTTGTCAGCTCTGTGATAGCACCTACCTTATTATCTTTAATCAGGCTTTGAATTTTCTTTCTGAAAATGTTTCCCCTGGCACTGGATAGCGAGGGCAGCATGGGAGTCATGATTGGGGTCTGGTACAATTCTGGGTATGCTTTGCCTGATGTTTTTCTGGCTAAGAGTGTAACACATTGGGCAGTCTCTCAGGGTATGCCCTAGCAAAGGTGGATGGGCTGGTGAGGTGGAGCACAGCTGCTGAGGTGCAGAGCTCTCAGAAGCTGGCTGGGATGTGTCGGGGTGGAGGTTAGTGAAGCAAGGCTAGATTCTGTAATGGTCTCAATCTGGAGCTTTCAGTAGACTGGAGTGGAGTAGTGAGGGTGGCTGAGACTCCTTTAGAAATGTGGATCTGAAAGTCAACCTCCTCCCACACCGAGCAGTAGCTTCAACAGGCTTCTTTCTCAGGAAGGGGCTCTGGGCAATACTCAGTGAAGCTGGTGAAAAAACCCAACTGGGCCACATGGGTTGATAATAGGCTCTGCCCCTGACCTGCTATGTGGCCTCGTGAAAGTCACTTCATTTCTTCATGCCTGTTTCTCCTCCTACACTTTGTCTGTCTTGAAGATTTGGATTGTGAGCTTCTCAGGACGGAGCTTCTCTCTGACTATGCATTTGTATAACACCTAGCATGGCTAAATGCACTGCCATTTATCTATAACCTAAATAATAATAGAAGCTCTGGAGCTGTGAGAAACTGAGCAGTGTGGTGAGGAAGTGCTGACAGTTTTGTAAGACGACATATATTTTATATCTAACATTGTTCAGTGCTTTGCATACTTTTCCATCAGAAAAAATAATCCAGTAGTCTACGTAATATTTGCAATGAAAACTCTCATAGAAGTTGCACAGACAACAATACCATGGCAGCCAACACAAAATTGAATGTAAGTGTTCATGGACTCCTCCTTCCACTGATATTATTTTCATGACAGCAGCAGTCCCTGCTTTTCCAGACACTCTTTTTCTGTGGCTCTAAGCTGTGGTGAGCATGAGTGAACACTACTGAACTATTTTGTTTTCCCTTGGCATGGACTTAGATTAGAAATAGAGGTTTTCCCAACAGTGCGAGTGGCGTGGGATTTCAAGGCAATCACGACTGCGTTCCTCTGAGAATGTATGCTTTAATGGTAACCAGAAGTCATTGCCACAGGGGTTTCACATCAGGTGGCACAATCAGGAGAATACTCACCCTGCATAGGGGTGGTTGAGCCAGTTCGCATAATCTAGCCCAATGCCCAAGAAAAGACATTTCTTAAAGGTTCATAAGGTCTCATTAACTTTTTCCTTTGGTCTTTCTCCCATCCGGGCCTCCAGTCTCTGGATTCTGGCCGGTACTGGAAGTGGAAGTTTTGAAGTAATGCAAGAAACTGTTTGCTTGGTATTTCCTGCCTGACAAGAAACAGGAAGCAGTAGAAAATCTCATGAGGGAGCCTGTTCTTGTGAGATTTCCAGTCCATTTTTGCAGACCCAAGAGGTTTGGATCATTGCCTGTGGGGGAAGGAGAAAGATTCTTCCTCTTGCTTTCCCCAACCGGTCTCTCCGATGCTGGCCCTAAAGGCTGGATTCAGGACTTAATTGGCATGATCAGCTTGTGTCTACAAATGGCAAAACCAAAGGGAGGCTGGGGTTGGTTGGGCACAGAAAGTGGGTTCTTTCTACTTTCCAAGTTTTCTCTTCTTTCTTGTGACTTGCATCCTGAAATAATAATGGCTCTCCTTCACATAATGATTGCCTTGCTTCTCAGACTGTCAGGGAAACAAAAAACCATGCAAGCCCCAGCATTCTTGTTACAAAACCTAAGGAACAAACAAGTGTGCAGGGAGCCTGAAAAGAAGTTGAAAAGAGGCTCAATGGGGTTCAAATATCTGTCCAAATCTACAGGAGTCACCTCTGCCTAAAGCCCAGAAATGCTCCTCTGAAATGCCCACCTGCTCCTTACCTGCTTTTGCCTCTTTGGTCAGTGGTTGGTGGCTAGTGATGGAAAGGTACTCCTTGCCATACTATCTCCTAGGCTGGTCTAAATCTGCCTTCTTTTGCCTTACTAAAGTAAAAAGCTAGGAAAGCTATATGAAGGCATATTTGGCCATAGATCCCTGAACCTGCGATACCAGACATGATTTCTGAACATTGCTGTAAAGAGCTATGTACAGTCATGACTGTCAATGTGTGTTACCTGTAGGAATAATGCAGAAGCCCTTGATGGACACGTACAGCATTAGTAATTTCTTTTAAAGAGCTGCCAGATTTACTCAGATTCCTGTTTATCTCTGTGCATGGACCTTCCGTCCCTGAATGCTGCATTCATAAGAGATGTCATTTCAGTTTAAGGCTGTTGATTACTCAGCTGAATCTAACTTCCACATGTTTTTTCTGCTAGGTGTGGGAATCTTACAAAAGGCCTTTTTTCCCCTTTTTGAATGATTTTTTTTTTCTGCCTGAGACTTATATTTGTGTGATTCTATGTGCTTCAAACTACGGTGTCACACAAGTTGTGTTGTTCCTTCTGTGTATATGTGGTCACTGAACTGATTCACAGTGCAAACTCAGTGCTAGGGAGGTGTCAGGTAGAGCCAAACACTTTGTGTCAGTGTTGTTGCATCCACAGCTCCCATCAAAATGAATGGGAATGGAAACGTACCTGAGTGACGGGTCAAGGCAAGGCTGGAGCTTGTCCTATGCATGGAGTAGGTGAAGATACAGCAGAGACCAGCAAATGCTGGAGGAGGTCTCCTCAGACTGCCACTGTGGGTGGGCAGCAAGTGGGTGAAGTGGGGCCTTTATGCCCTACTCTGCCAACAGTGAGATGCGCAGTGTAATGAGGGAAATGATAAGGTCATCAAACTGTACTATTCTGCATGTCATAGAAATTACTCTACAGCTGAAGGTCTTGCTTCCACCATTTGCAGATGAACATTACATCGCAATGACACAAACATGGCGGGGGGGGGCAGAGGTTAAATGGGCCTGAGGTAAACTGTCTTCTTTGAAATACCCTTAGAGGTCAGAGGAGAGGCAAGCCCAGTTAAAGCCCTCAGTTAAACATCCCGGGTTCGGGATATCTGCGGAGAGGTACATTCTACCCACTGAGAGCAGCTGTCCAAGGAGACTGCCCATGCCCCATAAAATCAATAGGCATATTTTAAAAATGTAAATGAATAATAATATGATCCATATCTTTCAAATTATCCTTCACCAGAGAAGCCATGAGTAACTTTGTCTGTGAAAGTCCTTTGAAAGGGGCAGTGCCTTTCAAGCATCCCTTGACAAAATAATTCCTGCCACAGAGTAAGCTTTACCTCATTTTGAGTTATTCCAGGACTCATCAAGCAAATGACCTGAAAAAAATCTGACAGATAACCACATACACCCTCCCCGCTAGCACCCTGTAACTTGTGCTCAATGGCAATCAATTGCAACTCTTATCCCAGGCCCAGCTGCCAAGCTGTTACGGTGACACTTTGGTCATGTCCCTGTTTACTTTGTGCCACACCTTTCCATTTGCAAGAGCTCTGCTCCTGGAGCAGCTATTTTGATCCCCAAATTGTTCTGGCGTCCTGGAGAAGAAGCTCACACATCATACGCTCTTCATGGAGACTCTGCACGCCTTCCTTCCTTCCTTTTGTTTTCCTTGTTCTATAGCAAAAGCAATTTCAACAAAAAGAATGTTGTGGCCTTCTTATTAAGGAATCTCATAATGCCAGGGAGCATTTAGTAAATGCAAAGAAGCTAATTAGAGTTACCCCTTCCTCAGCCATACATTATTAGTACTGTATCATAAATGGTTTAATTTGTCTTTGAAGCTTTGCAGTACATCGTTCAGATCTAGTCCTCAGTGGGCATGTCTACATATGCAAGTAATGCGACTGTGTAGACTAATCCTGACATCACTGTCTACAGGTGCATTTAAGCACTGTAATTTACTGTGTTGCCAGGTAGTCTGATGGGACTAGCAGTGCCATAAATTAATCTACTGTGCCCTAATTGCCATGCGTAGACAGTGACGTTTTACTGTGCAGCAAATTAGTCTGCTGCATACTAAAGTGTTTTGTGTAGATGCACCCAGTATGAACCACTCTGATATCAGGAGAATTATGCAGGTGTAAACGACAGTGGAATCCAACCAATATCCCTCATACTCTACTGCAAGACATATGTTGTATGTTGTCCTTTTAACTAAGTAAGCATTGCCACTTAGTGTATTCTTGTTTTTGCTAATGGTTTTGTATTTAAGCACTACTGGAACAAATTAAACATTTCCTTCCCTTCCCCCTCCCAGCAAGGGCTGTGCTCTTTTTTATCAAATGAATTCACAAATTGAATCTCAACTGGCACAAGTGCAAAGAAAGGCTACTAGGATGCTCCAGGAGTTGGAGAGGCTGTCTTAAAAGAGACTATAGGAGTTTGGTTTGTTTACCCTCAAACATGAGGACTAAGGAAGGATATGACTGTGGGCTGTAAATATGTCCACGGGGCATACATTTGCTCCTCATGGCACTGACCTGCTCCCGGCTTCCTCTGGCCCTGCTCCACTCCCTTACAGCAGCCACAGGAAGCTGGGGGCTCCAGCCACAGCTGCCTGCAGCCAGGGGCCCTCTTTCAAATCCAGCCCTGTGCCATGCTCCCTGGCCACCTGCCTATCTGGCCCGGAGCAGGTTGCAGTGTGCTAGCACAGTCCTCTCCAGCACTGCTTGTGAAGCCTGTGACCAGATTGCAATGGCTGCTGCATCCCCAGGCCCTGGGAGCAATGACCTGTGCCCCAGGTTCCTGCTTCGCCACTGTGGCAGCCGCTGCCTAGCCCAGGTCAGTCTCAAGCCTGCCCACTCCACCATACTGTGGCATGTGGCCAGGCTCTCCGGAGTGTCTGAGGCCCCCTGCCACTGCGCTACTGCTGCCAAGCCTCTGGAAAGGCTCCTGGACCCTGGCAGGTACACCAACACTGTGAACGTGGACACTGTCACCAGTGCTGTCCATGTGCTCCTGGGTCTCCAGCTCTGCCGCCTGTGGGCTCACCCAGCCAGCCAAGACTGGTGGCTGCATATTGTTCAGACCACCTGGGAGGATAAGCACTAACTGGAATCCTTTCAGATGATCTGGGCCACCTTCCAGGAGCTCCTCAACCAGCTCTGCCCCCACCTGCAGTGGCAGGCCACCACCATGCTGCAGCCCCTCCCCGCAGAGACCCGGCTGGCCATGGCAATGGCATGGCAATGGCTGGCCATTGCTCAACCTGGCCATGCCTGCCAGTCTGCACTATGTTGACCACATCTTTGGAATGGGCAAGGAAACCTCTGGGAAGGCTGCCCTGGAGGTGTGCAATGCCCTCCAGGATATGCTGGGGCATACCATACTCCAGGTCCATGGCTCCCTGGCAGTGGTGGCAGGGTTCCACGCCATGGACTTCCCCCAGTGCACAAGGGCTCTGGATGGGACCCACATCCCCCTTACCTGCCTGTCCTGTGCCACCTGCTCTTACCAGAGCTCATGGGACTTTCACTCCATTGTGCTGCCGGCTGTCAACCACCATGGTGCCTTCACCAATATAAACGCTGCCTACAATGCCTACAATGCCTAAATCTTTTGGAACTCTGCCCTGCCAGACCTGGTGGACAGCAGGTACTTTGTGCCAGCGGTGCTGGGCCTCCAGCTGGACAAGGTGGCAGTACCACTCCTCCTCATTGGGTACCTCACCTACCCACTCCTCCTCTGGCAGGCACATTTTAACAGGTCAGACCCGTGCACTGGTGGAGTGCACCTTCAGCTGCCTGAAGGGACTTTGGTGCACCCTCACTACCTGCCTTGAAGTCATGGAGGCCAACATCCCCTGTGTCATCATTGCAGCCTGTGTGCTGCATAACATCTGAGAGACCTGGCAGGTAGCATAGCATCCTGAGATTCAACGGTGCAGTGGACAAGCCTGTGCTTCCCTCCAATGTTTGCTGCTGCCTGGAGGGGTCCTTGTGTCTATGCTACACCTTCCTGCCCCTCACAGCCGAGGATGACATCACTGCTAGCATCAACGCATTGTGTATGAGAGGCCTGTGCCTACCTAGCCAAGGGGGCACTGGCTGTGCACCTAGATCTAGTGTGCACATAGGCTGCTGGAGTTGCTGGATGACACTGGAGGCAGGGGCCACAGTGGGACAGGCTCCTGGTGTCTTGTTGCTGCTGCCAGGCCATGGTGGAGGTTCTGTGCTGGAATACATGGCACAGCTCCACCCACGGTCCTGGGGTGTGAAGATGTGGTCCAGCTGCCACATAAATAACATGGGCCTGTGGGCTGCTCCCAACCTGTGGCTGTGGTCAGTGATGCAGACTCACTGTGCCTCCAGGCCCTTGACCTTTATGGGCTGTTGGCACACCAACTGCTTGTGCCCACGCTCACTTAGACATGGGTGTTGGAGCGCCCGCTACAGGTGAACTGGCTCAGGATCTCAGCTTTGTTCCACAGCACCATGAGGTCTGTGGTCTCCTCGTTGGACCAGTTCCATCCTCAGGAGGCAGTGTGTGGTGTTGTGGATGACGCCAGTGTGGTTGCCTTGATGGCCCTCAGGTGCTGTGGGTGAGAGTCTGGGACTGATGGACCTGGGCAGGTGTCTGCAATGCCCAGCACAGGGGCATGGTACAGGACAGGCAGGCAGGCAGTGGGGTGGCCAGGGCCCGGTGCCAGGGTCCAAGGAGGTGCTGAGGCTTGCCTGGGGCTACTGCTGTGAGACCTGGTGGCCAGAGGCTGCAGAAGGTGGCACAGACCCCTGGGGTCATTGCAGAGTTTTAAAGGGCAGCCTGGGGCAGGCAAAGAGCCACCCCAGCCCTGGGCCTGGAGTAGCTCCAAGCTCCATGGCTTTGGGGATAGCCCGAGGATGATGGCTCCTTAGTGGTGGGGCTAACTGGGAGCAAATTTGCTCCTTGTTGGCATCTACATGTGTGCTACTATGCAGTTACTATGGCAGGGTTAAATTGTTACCTGCATTTGCAAGTAGCAAATTAACCATGCAGTAGACTAATTGACTCCACAGTAAGTGCCTGCACGTGTATATGGTGACGGTTTACTTCACAGTCAATTAATATACTGTGTGGTAAAGCATCTCATGTAGATGCATCCAATGAGAAGAAAATCTGACCATCAGAGTGGGGGGTTCTGGAATAGTCTTCCTGTAAGAGTATTCAGGCCCATAAACTGACTGTTTTTAAGATGGAGTTTGAGCAACTTGTGGAAGGGACCATATGACATGGTTCCTCTGATAGCAGGAACCTGGACCCAGGGGACCCAGTCCTGTCTGGTTTTGTAGTTTGTGTCAGTCCAAAGCTGCTCAACAACTGATCAGTCAAGTCATGGGATTCAGCCCCTGTCTAGAGGCTCCCATCAGGAGGCACTGGTGTCTGCTGAACAGGATTTTGGGCAGGGTCTCAGGACACCTGAATCCTATGCCCACTTCTTTTGCTGATCTGCTACAGGAACTAGAGCAACTTGCTTCCTTTCCTTTCTTCCCTCATCAGTTTTGACTGTAAGGTCCCCGGCACAAACACTTCCTCTTTCAATGTGTCTGCATAGCACCTAATACCACAGGGCCCTGAGCTTGTTTGAGGTCTGTAGTTGCTAGTGTATTCCAAATGAAAAGTATGGAATTTGTATTGATTTTTTAATGTTAAAGCACCACTGGCATAAATTCTTCCCTTCCTCTCTCTCCTTCCTCCCCCAGAAAGAGGTTTTTTTTATATCTAGATTTGAATCAGATTTGGCATCTGATGAAAACTTAGTGTTAGTATTCAATCACTGATGAATCCAAACCCAACAGACTTGGCATCTCTCTAGAGGCCTGATGGAAAGCTCTCTGAGGACAGTGGGAAGAGTCCTGTTGCCATCCCTGGGCTGTGGATGAAGAACTGGTTAGGGAAATATTTTCTTAGGGGAGTGAATGGCCAACTCAGGGTATAAAGTGATAAATTGTATGTTACATTTGACAGTGGTTAGGCTGCTGATGCACAGAGACCACTGCCTTGCACGCTGACCAATACTGTTTCCTTGTTCTCCCTTGTCTGCCTGTTTCCATCTCATTTCCTGTCTTTGACTGACAAGTCTTCAGGGCAGGAGTTGCCTTGTTTTCCATGAGTGCATCTACATGAGTCACTTATTGCAGTTGCCTAATTAGCTCTCTCGTAAAACATCAGCATCTACATGTGCAAGTGCTATTAGCACGGAGTAAAATCATTAACTCTGCCATAGGAGAGTACTGCAAGACACAAGTATTTTTCTATGGCAGAACTATTTACTCTGCCACAGTGCACATGTAGATGCTGATGGGGCTGCCTAGGGCATCAGGGTGCTTTAGTGCAGTGGCTGCCTGCTGGCTAGCCCCACACTAAAGCATCCTTGTGCCTCAGCCAGCCTCTCCACAGCATGTTGAGCCAGGTCAGAGTAGCCCTAGGCTGCCAGGCTGACCCCCCAGGGCCACCTGCTGGCTGGGGCTGCGTTGCCCTGGCACAATGTGTTGGAGACCTGAGCACATGTGCAAACAGCACACTCAGGAGCAATACTCTGGCATGAACTGCACCAGAGTTTATTCAGTTGTGCTGACTGCACGTGTAGGCATGTCCTGTGTGTTGCACCTGGCACAAGAGTATCTTGGTCCATGCCGAGGACTTTTTTACACTAGGGTAGGCAATACAAATAACAAATACGCTTAATATTTATATATTTAGCTGACATTTTATTCAACTTTCTGGTACCAATTTGATTGTCAAGTAGACCAGATCCAACTATGGTGATAATTAGGTTACAACAGAGATCTATTTGGTTCATACTTCATATTGTGTTTTTCCAGAGGCTTTGGTCAAGTGATGTTCATAATTAGGAGTTGTTCACAGACTATTTCCCTTGACTAGTTCCAACTTATTATTCACAGTATGTGGCTGGGAACCTACATTTCCTGATGTTTTTCTAGCTCTCTGATGGGGTGACGAAGGCCTCAAAGCATGTGTCTAGATTAAGTACGTGAGTAGTCTTGTTGCAGCCAAAGGGACTTGGCTTATGTGCTTATACTTAGACACGTGTTTAAATATAAACCTGTCAAATTTTCTGGGACTGTTCTAAATTTTGGGTGTCTCCAAAGAGACCTTGAAACAAGAAATGTCTTAAATTTGGTCCCAGCCATATCACTGAGCGGACACAGCTGAGAGCTGCCTGGGGCTGTGTGAACGTGGCAAAGCTGTTTCCAGTGTGGTCTTACTTACCAGCCTGGCCACAGTACTGCAGCCAGGCAGCTACGCTCATCAGTCCCAGAAGTCGTATAGACTGTGGAGTACACGGGACTGTGTCCTGGAGTTTGCTTCCTGAAAACTGGTCTCTTTACCCACAGATTTTACAAGCAGTTTCTGTGCTGTAGGTAACAGTGGCAGCCAGGGCAATGGTGGTAGCTGGGCCAACAGACACCACCATTCTTGTTCTCCCTCAAAAGCAGCACCTGGCACTGGTGCCTCTAGTTACATTGCTGTCTTTCCCTAACTACCTTGTAGAACTGAGGCCAAGTATTTTCGACAGGAGATTAAGCCATCGTGACCAGCAAATCACACTCTGCTGCTGCAGATTCTGGGACAAAGAGTTATTTGTGCTATACGTTGCGATGCTTTCTGGAAGTACGAACATTTTCACAAGCACCCAGCTGACAGTTGTCTGAATATTTACAAATAAGTGAGTCAGAGTGAACAGAATTTAGTTCAAGGGGCTCTACTGATCACCCCAGCTTCCTTGTGGCACCGTCAGCCAGCACGTGCCCCTCTGTTGATTCCCTCTTCCCTGATTAGCTGCATTCCTAATTCACCAAACAAATGCAGTGTTTCTCTTTGGATAATTGGAATTCCACAGTGCTGGAAAGAGACCACAGGGAAAGCAACTATCAAAGTCTGTGAAACACAGGGAAGGACGAACACTTACACCGCTATTAAAGTGATTAGTAAGCACTGTCCCCTTCCCGTATATTTCATGATATGGCAGCATGTGATATTTTACTCTAGTATATTAATACTAATGAGAAGCCCGTGTGCATGCACGCACTGCTGAGACAATGTCGTCGAAGAGGGAAAGAGCTCTAAATAGGAGAACGGAATCGTCTGGTTTCTGCGTCTCCTGCCTGATGCCCTGTTTATTTTGCTGCTGCTGCTGCCACTCACTTGGCGCCCGCATCCCCTGGACAGAGATTGCTGCTTTGCTAATAAGCCGCAGAGTGACTTCCTCTGTCTGCTGCTTGCCATCAGATTCCAGGGACTCTCCAGGGTCACATGGTCAGCTGATTTTCTGAGCCCAAGAGTCTAGTGTCTGCCAAGAGAAACGGAAGAATCTGGTGCAGGAGGGCCTGGAAAAAACAGCAAGGACAGTAACTGATTAACCCTTCCCAGGCCTGCTTGCTATCTTCCTGCACGCCAGAGAGCTTTGCTTTTCCACCCCTAAAATTGAGATGGCTTTCCTCCAGTTTCAGGACTCTTCCCCAAAGAGTTTTCTCAGGAGATTTCCATTATTTCCAGAAATACCCAGGGCAATTTTTTTCCATGATATTTTACCATTCCCTCCTAGATACCAGAAGGGCAAAAGGATATGGGAAAATCATTAAAAAAACCCAACAGCTGAAGTTTTTCCAAACCTCTATAAAATATGGTTCACATTTCCTTTGAGCTTCGGGTGAAGATCTTATTTGACAGGAACTAGTTTGCTCATCTCCGGTGTAAATTCTAGAGCCTTGCATTTGCATGGTGTGCTGGGAAATGCTTCAGAGGGGCTGGAAAGCTGCAGACCAGGCAGCTGCGCTATCTGGCTACTGCAGGAGACGGAGATGCAGAGAGCATTTCCAAGGCTATTTGTGAAGGTGAAATGGTCTGTAAAGATTCCAGGACACCATGTGGTAGGATAGTTAGCAGGGCTTCTTTTTGGTGTTTGCACAGAGCTGCTGGGCTAGAGAGAGGACTGTGTGCTTGGAATGTCTTGCAGTGATTAAGCATCTGCAAATTTCAGCTTAATATACGTCATAATGAAATATGGAATATGATTAGCCTGAAGTCAGACCCCCTCGGGCTGTGGTCTTCTCAGCTACTGCAGCCAGAGCTGGGTCATGCATTGTCAATACGTAGTTAAGAGAACCCACCCCGAGAAACATGCCAAACTGCGGAGTTATGGACCCAGTAGAGGCACTCCTTGATGTGAGTCAGTACTGAGTAAAGTCACTAGGGACACCACTTTGAGGCACCTTTTTGGGTATAGAATACTGTACAACCCAAGCCCTTCTGACCACTTGATCCCACTCTGTATCTCATTACTTCTGCATGAGGTTGTAGGTGTTAGCCTCGATGCCTCGGACACATTGCTGCATAGGTAACTGAACTAGTAACGAATGATGACCTACATCTTTCCAGCAGCATCAGCTTCAGCTTTGTATGGTAATTTCTACTTGCCATTGCAAACTGACACCGTATTACTAAGGGCTTTAAACCCATGGCACTTGTATCTGAAAGCCTCAAAGTCAATCATGGATTTAGTACATAGGACACCTGTACAAAGCAGAGCAATACTACGTCCAGTTTTCAGAAACACAAGGGTAGCACGAGTGGTCACACCAGGAATGTATGGCAGGGATGGAAACTGAAAGCAGATTTCTCAAATCTGTCTGATTGTACTCCATGCTGCATAATAACACAAGAGACCTCTGTGTATCTAAAACTAAATTGCCCGTTTATTAGAACAGCTACGTACAGAGACGCTTCAGCTGCAGCTCACATCCCAGCCACATGCACACAAACTGACTTTTTGGTGCCTCCTCTAAGTTCTTCCCTCCATCACCTTGTGCTGCTCCCTCCACGTTCTGTGCCAGTTCTAAGAGTCTCAACCTAGCGAGATGCTCATTGCACCATCCTTCCGACCTCCAACCTCCTCCTCTTGCCAGCAGTTTTAATACAAACAAAAACACACCCACAACTCAGACACAGTTCACTTTCCCAAGTCTCAGCTCAGGATGAATGAAATGGGTCCGGCAGCTTCCTCTGAAAGTTAGCAAATCAGGACTTCTCTAGAGCAGGGTCCAGGGCATATCATGGAGCTTTTGTAGAGAACACCCTGCCAAGAGAGTTTGCAGCTTATTGTAGCTGTGCCTCATGAGCTGAGAATTGATCTTTCAGGTAGGCAGAGAATCAGCTGGTTGTCTCAGCTAGAGCTTGGCACTGGTGACCCTGGGGACAAGGCAGACCCAGGAGTTCTGCAAGGGATCCTGAGGTTCACTAGGACAAGGATGTGGCTTGGACCAGTTGGTAATACATGCACTGGAAATCTCAGAGAGATGCAGACACGTGACAAGCAATGTCTGCCACAGTAAGCAGCTGATCAATACTGTGACTGCCAGATTGTATCAGGGCTTCATCAGGTCTTTTCTTATCACACAGCAAGCCCATGTGTGTAACTGCGCTTAGACCATGAGCAGTGGCACTTCTCCTTCTAGAGGGGAATTTGCAAGGTGTGCAGGGAGCAACAGGACAGCCAATGTGTGCCTGCATATGTGTATGCATGTATACACGTAGCACATAGTTGCATCCATCCTGATCATGGAGCTGTAAGACAGCCTCCGGTCTAGGCATGTCTGAGACTCCTGGCCTGTTAGTTCTGTGGTCACCCAGTCTCCCAAACTGGATGAGAGCCAACCTCCTTCAAATTCCTTAGATAGTGTGATTCCTACTCTAGCTGCCTATCTTCTGCCTAACTAGGTTGGGGAAGGTTTCCTCTTGCATCTAAGCTCTTCAGGATCCTCCTCCACCAAGTTACTCTAAGACTGCATGGTGCTGCCCTCTTTACTTATTCCACCATCCCCTCCCATGTCTTCAGGATGACAGCTGGAGCAGAGGTTGCCATTAGGAGCTGGCTATCTGCCTCAGGTGGATATATACCCCCAAATCATTACAGTCTCTTGGCATAGGGGATAGATTTAGGAGACGTGAATAATCATCGAATAATAGCTGTACTCTGCCATCCTGGAATTCAGCCACCTGGGCTTGATTATTTATTTATTTATTTATTTATTAAGCTGCCTGCTTCTCTGCAGCAGCGCAATGATGCCTTCACTGCAGCAAAATGAAGGGCTGGCAGTCAGCTTCCTGGAGCTTGGAACAGCAGAACCGTGAAGACGCTTAGATTGTGATAAAACCCTCACTGGCTACAGGAGACGGCTGAGACAGCCTGAAATCAAATACGCCCCTGGAAGCCAACTGCAACTAGTGCCCCTCCTCTTCCCCCTCTTGGGCAGATCCCCTTATGCATTTTGCATTGAAGAGTTATTGGATACAATGCAAAAACAGCAAAGGGAACAGGGACCATGACTCAGGAGTGCTTCTTTCTTAGGGAAGTGCTTGCATCACTGTTATGCAGTCATGTCACTGCTTGCCTGCCTTCCCTCTGGCCCCATGATTCTTGAATTCCTGACTCTTTGGTGGTCTTAATACGATAAGAGGGTGGAGAGTGCTCTCACCTCAGCTTATTCTGCTGTCTGGTTGCTTTCCAGGGAAGGTGATCCTGAGTGCTGGATCTGATGCTGTTGGTGTGTACTGGGTGGTGGACTTGTGCACAGGGGTGCTCAGCTTGTGAATCCCAAATAGCCTTAGGCAGGATCCAGACCCTAACATGCATACGCCATTCAAAATGATGGGTGCACCAAGTACTCATAAGAGCAACATTTACAAGTACCTTGGTCTCTTTGCATCTAAGCACTAGACCACATAGGCCTGCACTGAAATGCCTGGGGCTTTGATGCACTTAACATTTAGGCAGGTTTTTGCTCATTCACAAATTAGAGAACAGGCACGTCAGTTCAGACTGAGACGTGACTAGCAGGTGTATGTCCCATTTTGAGTCTGGGTCTGAATGCCATAGACTTGGCTTGGGAGACAAGATGGCAACTCAGCCAAGATGGGCACGTGCGGTACTCGAACTTTAGTCACCTAAGGGAGATTTCAAGAGAAAGCATAGGTGCTAAGGGCCTGTTGGAGAGGGGGTTGGTTTGTGGATTGCTTATTTGGATTGCTTATTTGGATTTAGGCACTGAAATTGTTTGACATACATGTTGGGCACCCGAGTGTTCTTCTGGATCTTGTCAGATCCTGACACAGGCATAGGAGAACCAGGCAGCCACCTGAGGCCCGGATAGAAAGAGGGCCTGAAAATGAAAAAAACCCAAAAATTACAATTGCAAATAAAGTCTTAATATTCCACGTATACAGGACTGACAATGTTATTAATTGAGAAGAAACTATTTAAAGACATCAATACCACAGATGTGAAAAAGACTTTTGTAACAAAAAATATGCTGCAGAGTGGTGAAGGGGGCCTTGATACTAAAAGTCTGCATGGGGCGGGTAGGAGTCTAGGTACGGCACTGGATCTTCTCTCAATATCTGTGACAGAGAAAAGGACTGAAGCCAGTTTTCCTAAGGCCTAAGCTAGCTCCGTGACTACTGGATCATTCATCATCACACAATTGCTTTTCCAAAGGATTTAGTAGGCATGATTATTCCCACGCAGCTAGTGAAAAGCTAGATGGATCACGGAACTGTTGAGGGAAGACAATTTTAGACGAAGGACCAAGATTTCATAGCAAATTCAACTCAAATGTGGAATGTTACCCAGGTGTTGGCCACTTGTATCTTCACCCAAAACTGCAAGGGAACCATCTGGGCCTTTGCAAGTGCTCCAAAGAAATTCCAGCTCTTGCTCAGTACTAGCCTTACTAAAGGGCCACAGTGCCAATTGTATACACCTGAACAAACTGTGAGTACACTATGTGCATGTTTCAAACCCTGCAATTGTAGAATAAGTGAGCATATGCAATGGTCTAGCTGAACTGTCTCAACCTGTGGGTGCCAAGAAATAGTTACAGGTAACCCCCACTTAACATGGTTTCGCTTACTGCAATTTCGCTATAACACTCATTTAAAATACATACCCTGTTTCACTTAGCACTCAGAGCGTTTTGTTATAACGCTCAGCACAGGGCTGGGGAGAAAGAGCGATGGCAGCAGCAGCACATTCAGAGGTGAGTGACAGCTAGTGGGGGCCCAGGGTAGGGCAGCAGTAGAGTGGGATTTGCTCTTGCACGTGGTGCTGGAGCCGGCGGGGAGAAGCGGCAGTGGTGAGAAAGCAGGGTGGGGGGAGAAGGGCAGCATGACCATGGAGTCCAGGCTGGTGCCCAGGGCTAGGGCCAGCAGGGCCCAGGGTTGGGTGGCAGGAATCTGCAACCGGCAGGCAGGTGGGGAGGAGTGGCGGCAGCAGCAAGAAGGGGCAGGTGGGTAAGGGGCGTGAGCATGGGGCACGGGCTGGAGGGGTGTTGTCCTCCGCTCTAAGCTGCAGTGGGGCCGAGCCTGCGGAGCACCCCCTGCTCAGAGTCTGCAGTTCGGTCGCATTCACACACTCACCCGCAGGGCATGAAAACCGACTTGAGCCTGCAGCAATCCGGTGGTGGCAGGCAGTTCCAGTGTCAGATGCCCTGGAGGGTGCCCCCACTCGGTGGAGGAGTGGGTGGGTGACCCCACTGCTTCTCACGTGCCAGCTGGAGCCCTACTGTGTAGGGTCTGGGCCAGCAAGTTGTGTAGAACCAATTATATTTATTTATATTAAATCCTATGGGGAACTGGGTTTCACTTAACGGTGTTTCACGTAGGGCTCTGTTATTCCAGAACCAATTAAGAGCGCTGAGCGGGGGTTGCTTGTATTGCTGAAACAAGGCAGAGGACTCCTGGTTCCGTTCCTATCTGTGACTTGCTGTGTAGCCTAAGGGAAATTACTTTACTTTTCTGCTTCTCCTCCCACCTTTTTTCTTTCTTGGATTTGTCTTTTTAGGTTGTCATCTCCATGGGGCAGGGGCTGTTGTTACTATGGCTGGGTCTACACTAGAAAGTCTTTTACTGGTTTAGCATAGTTCTCTAGGGAAGAGGTTCTAGTGTGGATACAACTAACCCAGGAAATCTGTACTTTGTACCAATATAGTGAGTGAGCTCCCTGTGCTCAAGTGAAGTAAGTTATGCCATTAAAAGCAGAGTTTTGCCTGTTTAACTGAAAAGCCTGACCATCTCCCCCTGACTCTCATGTTGCTCTGTTTCCTTTCTGCCATGCATGAAATCCTGATTCTGTTTTCCAGTCTACCAGATTTCATATGTGACAGCTGGTGGTACACTTAGGGTCAGAGACAGCAAAGTATTTAGGCCTTAATCCAAGTGAACAATCTGGGGGAACCCCATCTGACACGTCAATGGTATCTTTTCTATTCAAAACGTAACTGCCCAAGATTCAGCTGCAGGTGATGTCTGGGATGGCTGCATTTAAGCTTTATTCCTTGTGTTGCAATACAAGGAATTTCTAATTTTAATGCATGGATGCATGTGTCTTTTCCCATCTGTCCCATGACTTTTAGTTTTCGTTTTCGGTGGAGTACATTCTCAATTTAATTTTAAAAGAGGGGGTAAAGCTCCAGAGTTGAGTCCTTGCCTGCCTGATTGAGGGCATGGACTTGAATCTAGATCTTCCCTGGGCCTTGCAAGTTCCCTAACCAGTGGCTACAGAGGCAGCCCCCTCTCATTATTCCTTGTGGGAGAAGCTCCACTTTGTGCAATTAATTAACTATTCATTGGGTCAGAGAGACACTGACTGTGATGTGGGCATTTATCTCAGGCAGGAGGGAAACTAACTGCAACCTTTTCTCTAAAACAGGTAGAAGAGTGATTTGAACCTTATGCTTTCATATCCCAGTTGACTTCCCTTACTAGCAGGATATTGGCTAACCAGAGGCAATTTCATCAAAACTAATGTTTCCTCTAAAGGCTGACCTTTTGATAAATTGGCATCAACCAGCAACAACAGCAAAAATTAAGCAAATACTTTCTGAGCTGTTCAACCCGGTAGCCCTCTAAATGCGCTGAGTCATGTAGCTTTATGTATATACTGCAGAAAAGGATTGCTCAGTCATCCTGGGACCAATGCTTTCTGGAACTGCTCTTCTAAGTGGCTTTCAGAGTTTGATACCCAGCTGTATTATGAGGCAGGCCACAGATGGCAGTTCTAGCCCAATGGCATTATACTTAGTAGGGCCAAGTAGCAGCCTCAGCACCACTGCCAGATGTAGGCAGCTGTGCTGGAAGATGGGATGTGCATGCTGTTAACATTGATTGAAGCACAAACCTGGGTTCCTGGAAAAGGGACCTGAGAAGAGTAGCTGTGAAAGAAGGCACTAAAGCAATAGCTGGATAGCTGGCCTACTGCTGTGAAATGCAGTCTGCTGGCATCCTGGGCTCAGTAAAACAATGCAGGTGGAAGCTCTAGATGGTTACAAGCTGTTCAAAGTCAGGGTAACACATGGATGCAATTCCACCACATCCCCATTTCCTCATTCACCAATGGGCAGGGAAGATAATCCTTGATTGGAGACTCTGATGCTCTTTCATAGCATCTGATGAAGTGAACTTCAGTTCACCAAAGCTTGCGCTCTATATATCTTATGCAGTTAGTCTGTAAGATGCATATCTAACCCACCTTCTGTCTGATTTCAGATAAAAACAGCTAACTACCTCTCTTGGCTCTTGGGGTGTGCCTACATGGGATGCTTTACTGATCAATAAATTAATTTAGCACATAGTAAAGCATCACTGTCTACTGTAAATTAGTCTACTGTGCAGTAGCTACTACCTGCAAATACAGATAGTAAACTAGCACACTTGTAGATGCTGACTGGGAACAAATTTGCTCCTGGTGAAGCCCAACACCAGGGGGACATGCACAGTGGACAGGGAACTCCTCTGGTCCTGGTGCTGATCAGCTCCTGGCTCCTCCCAGGTGTCAAGCAGGGTTGCAGGGGGTAGCTCTCTGCCCCACCAACTTGGTGCCTTTCAGGAGCTAGTAGCACAGCAGGACTGGGTCTGGGGAGCTCTCTGCTTCTCCACTCAGCCAGGGGCTGGCCAGGAGCTGTCCCATTTCTGAGGCAGCTCCCAGGTAGCCCCCCAGCTGGGCAGGGACTTCCTCAAGCAGCCTGGGGCTGGCTGGGAGCTGTCCTGCTTCTGGGACAGCTCTCAGCTAGCCCCCAGCTGGGCTGGCCAGATTTACTCCCAACAATTCCCAACTTCCCCAAGCCTCCCAGGGAAGGCCCAGTAAGCCTTAATAGCATTACTAGCACATGTAGACACATGCTTAGGCTAGGGACAGATATTACACATAAACCAGTTTAAATGATCAAAGAATGGTTTAAACCTGTAACAGAAGAGATGTTCAGTGCATATAAACTGATTTGAAAGTGGCTGAAACAGGTTTGAGATAAACCTTGCTGAATGTAATATCAGATTTAATTGATTTGCCTCAAATTAGTTTATGCAATGTCTGTCCCAGACCCCTTGCTGGTTTAAGTTAAATCAGAGCCCCACAGCATCCCGGCATGCTCTCCGGGCTGGGTGGGGCTCTTCATAGTTTCATAGTTTCATATGAAACTCTGAGCTCCACAGCAGGGCTGGCCCCTCCCCTCCTCTCCCTGGCTGGATCTTGGCACAGACTTGCAGGCACAGCAGGGTCTGCTGGCTTCCTGAAGACCTCCTCTTTCACCACTCCCTGCTTAAGCAGAGATCCCTTCCTCCTCTTTGTACACAGCATATGGTAAGCTAGCTAATGCAGAGAGGTTTCTGTGTGTCTCTCTCCAGTTTCACTGGGATAGGCAGACAGAACAGTAATTGCTTAGGGCTTTTGGAGCTAATCAACAGGTCAACTGGTAAGCTGTTTAAGAAGTTTGAAGTAATGTGGAGAGAGGCTATTGTTTTGCTAATCGGGTGATAAAGACTGTTATCAGCTGCCCATCCCCCTTCCCACCCCCCACTGCAGCTCACCTGTCAGTTTGCTGCAGACAGTATGACCAAGCAGGGAGAGAGATTGAAAAGCTCCACATCATCAACATATGCATACACTGCACCCCCACTTTGCCTCAGAGTGTTAGCTTGGGGCTGGAGGCTGGCAACACGTCAAAGAGCAATACACATCCTCTGCCAGCAAAATGGGGTCAGAGGAGGGGCAAGCTGAAGTGCCCTGGGTCAAGATACAATGGGGTCAGGGGGAGAGGGATTTAATGGTGTGGGTCTACTACAGACCTTCCAACCAAGGGGAGGAGCTGGACTAAGAATTTTCGGGCCAACTTGCAGAGGCACTTAAGGCAAGGGATGTAGTTGTCATGGGTGATCTAAATTACCCGGACATCTGCTGGGAGGAGCAGTCAGCCAGGTCGGACCGTTCCAGGAGGCTCCTGGCCGAGATACAGGACCTCCACTTAACCCAAGAGGTTCGTAATCCCACCAGAGGAAATGCCCTGTTGGGCCTGGTCTTGGCCACAGGTGATGATCTGGTAAAGCAGGTCCAGTCCTTGACCACCTGGGTGATAGTGATCATCGCTTGCTGGAATTCATCATCCAGTGCAGGGTGACAAGGGCCTGCAGCAAGGTGGCAGCCCTAGACTTCAAGAGGGCCAACTTCAACAAGTTGAGATTAGTGGGAAAGGTGCTGGGGTTCTCGAGGGCAGGGGAACTCAGTGCCCAAGATGAGTGGTTGTTCCTTAAGGAGACGATACTCAGGGCACAAGGGGTGATGATCCCAACAAGAAGCAAGGGGGGCAAGTGTGCCCAAAAGCCCCCCTGGCTCACCAAGGATGTCCGGGAATGCCTGTTTGCCAAAAAGGCAGCGTACACCCAGTGGAAGTGGGGGGGGGCTATCTCCAAAGAGGAGTATACCTCCACTGCTTGGGCCTGTAGGGGGGCCGTTAGGAAAGCTAAGGCAGACACAGAGCTAGGACAAGTGTCCAAGATCAAAGATAATAAAAAGTCCTTTTTCAGATATATAGGGAGGATGAAGAAGGCACTGGGAAATGTGGGACCCATGCAAGATACACTGGGCAATCTGGTGGTTAGGGGAATGCCTCCAGACCTAAGGTTGAGGGGGACCGGGTTAGAGTGCTTTTGGAGGGGCTGGACGTTTTCAAATCAGCAGGTCCAGATGCTCTCCACCCCAGGGTGTTGAGGGAGCTAGCAGGGGTTATTGCAGGGCCCTTGGCACGGCTTTATAAGCACTTGTGGTGCTCGGGCCAGGTGCCAGATGATTGGAAGATAGGCAATGTGGTCCCCGTCTTTAAAAAAGGGAGGAGGGAGGACCTGGGCAACTATAGGCCCATCAGTTTTACCTCAATCCTGGGGAAACTCTTTGAGAAGATCATCAAGGAGCACATCTGTGACAGGCCGGCATTGGGGATGATGCTGAAGGGCAACCAGCATGGTTTCATTTGGGGCAGATCATGTCAGACCAACCTGATTGCCTTTTATGATCAGGTCACAAAAGCATTGGATGCAGGTGTTGCTGGGGAAGTAGTCTTTCTGGACTTCAGCAAGGCCTTTGACATTGTCGACCACCACATCCTCATTAAAAAACTGGGCGACGGTAGCATTGATGCCTACACAGTCAGATGGATTGCAAATTGGCTGAAGGGTCATATTCAGAGGGTGGTGGTGGACAGGTCATATTCAACCTGGGGGGAAGTGGACAGCAGAGTCCCCCAGGGCTTGGTTCTTGGGCCAGCACTGTTCAATTTCTTTATCAGTGATTTGGACAATGGGGTGAAAAGCAACCTGTTTAAATTTGCTGATGATACCAAAATTTGGGGTGAGGTGGGCATGCTAGTAGGGAGG
>JAGPOW010001244.1:278208-313394 GCA_030014935.1 Caiman crocodilus | reverse complement strand
CAAGGAATAATGGCCACAAGTTGTTGGAGAGTAGGTTTAGATTAGACATCTGTAGGAACTACTTCACAGTTAGGGCAGCTAGGATCTGGAACCGACTTCTAAGAGAAGTGGTGCTGGCTCCTACCCTGGAGGTCTTTAAGAAGCGGCTTGATGCCTACTGGGCTGGGGTCATTTGAGCCCAGTTTTCCTCCTGCCCAGGCAGGGGGTCAGACTTGAAGATCTACAAGGTCCCTTCCGACCCGACTTCTATGATTCTATGAACACTCCCACCCCTTGAGCAGCCAGTGGGGAAAAAAGCCTGAACTGTATAGGCAGACTTCCCTAATGAGAGACTCCTGCTGGGACCTGGCCATGCCCTGCTCAGCTCAGCTCCCTGCAGAAAGGAAGGGAGGGCTGCTCTAGCACCTCCTGGCTTCTAGCTTGAGTCACTGCAGGCATGTGCCTGAACTTCTGTCCAGATAGAATGTGTGTCCAGTTTCAATCCAGTTCAGTTACCCAGGTTAGACTAATCTGCAAAGATTGAATCAATTCAGCTCAGGCTTTTTGAATGTCTGTCCCTAGCCTTAGAGAACCTGGTGTGGAGTGTGCTGTGAAGCTGGATGGAAATTTGGTGGCTGAGCTCATTTTGGGATCCTCTCAGAAGGATTCCCATTACAGATAAAGGCAAGGAGCAGAGCAGGGTACATGCAGGACATGGTTATCACACTGCTTTGTTTGCACCTGGGGGAAAACTGACACTCTTCTGTGTAAGCGTGAACTTCATCCAAGCCTTTGCTGGCAGCATGTCAGTTCTTGAATTCATGCTGATCCTGCTGCCAAGGCCAGGTTGGTGTGTGCAAATGGGCATGTAATCAATGGTATGACCCCTGATCCATGGATACATGCACCCTGCTGGTTTCACCACCCTTCACTGGTCAGCAAAAGTCTGGTACAATGCTTCCAAGGAAAGGAGCAGCAGCTGTCACAGAGCAGCAGCCATCAGTTCCCAAAACCTTCACTTCTCTCGTGGTATAAAAATGGAACAGTGGGAGACCTAAAGGCTAATGGGAGGGCACCCTGTCAGGCCTTTCAGTTTACTGTCTAGTGTAGCCCGGGCGTACACAGTGTATGTACCCCCTCTCCAAACTGAAGGGGATTGTCAGCAGGCAGAGATGCTGTGGGAGAGAACTGTCAACCACACAGTTTCCCCTCAGTTCCCTATAGAGTCAGGCCAGGACTCAACTGCTTAACTATATACAGGTTTATTAATTAAAAAAATAAAGTTATATACACACACATATATATATCTACATAACAAAACAATATCACTTGTTCAATGGTACAGGACTATATTATATATTTGACTTATACCTCCTATAGAGCTTCAACCCACACAGGTAAGAAACAGATCTGGAACAGGTAAGTATAGGTAAACACAGGTAAATACCACATCAACAAGCATAAAAGCAATATACTATTAACAGTCCATGAAAGAACATTGTCATGTATGCAGTAGAAATCAAAGATAAGAATACACTTGTACTCATATAACAGTGAAACCTCAAATGACAAAATATAAGGCGCAAATGACAAAATATAAGGTGCTTGCTCACCCTTCTGGGTGTTGAGGGCACTACTATGCTAGGGTCTCCCCATTCAATGAGGGAAGGCTGGCCGCAGCTCTGCCAGCGGAAAAGGAGATGATGCTCCAAGCCCTCCAAGCCTTCATGGGCTGGGATGGGATCCCCAGCCTCACAGGGGCCTCTGCTGGCTCCTTCCCGAGGGTACCCTCCCCTGTGGGATACCCTTGTTCTGAACACTCATGACCTCCGGTGATGCGGGGTGCTCTGGGTATGTGAGACGGGCACCACTCCTGGCACGGTGGCTGGCCACTGCCCCAGCTCTCTCCCATCCTGAGGCCTGGTCACAGCCCTATGCACTGACCTGTGCACCATTTGGCTTGCTCCTTATGGCAGGGGTTGGAGGCGTAAGCCACCTCATGCGGGGCTTGATCAGCTGCTGGACCTGCTGGTGGATGCTGCTGCATCAGCAGCCTGGCCACGTGCCAGGGGTTGGGGACCCAAGCAGCCTTGAAGCAGCTCCCAGAGTCCTGGTCTGCTCTTGGGACCTCCGTGCAACAATCTCTGCACTGTACTCCTAACCACCTGCTGGGGTTGCAGACCTGAGCCGCCTTGAGTGGCTTCCAGGATCTGGGCTCTATGCACTGATCCATGCACCACTACCTGGCCACCTGCCAGGCTTGAAGACCTGGAGTGCCACGAGCAGCCTCAAGGTCTGAGCCCCATGCACTGATGGGACTGAGACATTGGTTTGCGGGGGGCAGGTCTTCAGGGCTTTTCTGGGTGCAGCTTTGCCTGCTGGGCAGCTCTTCCCCAGCTCCTCTTAGCCCCTTTGTCCTTTGTTGTCCCCCCAATGCGTCTGCTGTGTGCTGGGCACACAGCTGCTTTTATTCGCTTCAGAGGCTCTGCCCCTGAAGTCTTGTTGGACCTGCAAAATGCAGGCTTCAATGAAGTCCAGGAGGCTCCTTGCTCCCCTGCTCCTGGCAGGACAGGGTCAGCTCTACCCAGCCTTGATCTGATTGATGGACAGGCTCCACCAATCAAAATGAAGATTTTTTTGAACCCAGGATGTGCAGGGCTGAATCAGGAAATCCGCCACACTAGTATCCACTTTACCAATTGAGAAAAATGAGATTCAGCACCTATTTATGAATTTTACTCAAATATCTAAATAGACAAATAAATATAAAATCAAGATAATAAACCCAAAGCTAAGCTATTCTTAATACTATAGCCAAACTAAGGCTAAAGTAATACAATTATTAAACGTACACGAAGTCAGCATATTAGTTTTGATTTTGTGGAATTAAAACATGAAATTAGTTACATCAGTAGATCACCAAACTTTAGTCTGGGAACATTTTGTTGTCCACAGATGAGCGGTGAGTGGTCTAGTGATCACACTGCTTCCCCCTTTTTCTACTGAAAGCTCAATGATAATGGTTCATGATGATCCCTAGAAATGTTCAGGATTGGTAGCTGTCCATAGGTCCAAAACATTTGAGAACTATTGAGTTAAATCAAATTAGGGCTCAGAATAACCAATCCTCATAAATTCAAAGAAAGTGTCTAACAAAGTGGCTATCTATATCATAAATCTCAATTACAGAATTTTACCAGAGTCAATCAGATCTATATCTTGGAGCCAGTTAAATATTTTAATAATGAAACCATATTATTATCTAAAGTCTAAACCACAACCTTAAAGCAAATTCTGAAGCTTCCTTCCTAGACATTATGTGAAAGTTAACCCTTTGCTGTCCTCAGGAGAGGAGTAGTGATGCAGATTTTAGCAAAAGACTTTTGAGAAACACAAATTTGAGAACTCTCATGTATCACGTCACAGATGACAATTTTAAGCTTCTCAGAGAACAGAAAATATAATTCAGCAATTTTATGAGAAAATATTTAAGGCAGTTTGAATTTGGATCCTTTTTCTTGCATATGCCTTTGGTAATTGTGCAGCCCTATACATGTGCAAGCCCCAGTTTCATATTCATCCTTTAAATATAAAGTCTATATAAGGTTGAGGTGTTTCCCATATAATAAAAATGCAAACCAAAATAAATAGGAAAAATAACACCTTTAACCGAGATAAAGAAGAGATTGTATATTCCAGTTGTCTGTATTCTGAGCTGTCACTGAATCAGAGTGGCTGCTGTGAAGGACTCCAACAGTGATGTTCTTTGGAGTAGCACTTTTCACCCTTGGGATCAGGGACACAGTACTCAAAGGCTGGAGCAGTTTACTATTGATGATCAGGGTCCATGGCTATGGGGCAACACATCTAGTGGGTTGCCTCTGAGTCAGGATCTCAGAGTTCCTAATACCCACAGCTCCAGGGCATTCTGCCTTACAGGCTGCTTTGGGATCAGAGATCCCATGGCCTTCAGGGTCCCATGACTTGGCACAGTCTGCCTTGCTGGGTGTAGGGAATCCAAAGTCTTGAAAGCTCTGGTTGACATCTCTTGGGCCATGACATATTGGTTGTGGTGCTCAGGGCTTTCAGGCTCCTGCTCCCATTCACCCAGCACACAGAATTTGTTTTAAACCTTAAAATGAAATACCCCATTTTTCTAAACAATTTGATTCAGAGCTTTGCTGCAAAGGGAATTTGGATTTTTTTGTCCCCAAATGGGAACGAAAACAGATTTTAAAGTCTTGAAATCCTCCAGAAGCAGAGCTTACCACTTCCTACCCAGCTCAAGCAAATGTTTACACAGCCAGTTTGTGAACAATCCATAGGTTAAAGTGTGAGCACACAAAGGACTTGTACAACAGCAGATAATCAAGCCCATGAACCAAAACCATGCAAATCACATCTATTCCCTGATAAATTAATGGATAAGAGATATTTGAGACTAAATGGATGAGGTAAATTATGCGCAACAAATCATTCAATTGGCCTGAGTTGAGTACGACAATCTTTGTTTTCCTAAAATGTACCAAGCAGAAAAAGCCTGCAGATAACAATTTTCTGGATATGTTTATTGGCAGAAAGCAAATAACTTCTCTGCTATTACACTGGCAGGCATTGGTGGCACCCCCACCTATCCTGCTTTGACCTGTGGCTCACTGTAGAGTGGTTTTGGTTTAGTTTGAATAATGTGACTGGCAGGTTTGGTATGTGAGGGACTAAAATTGTAGTTTTCAGGACTGTTTGGACAAGCAGCTGCTTGTGATGGAGGGGATTGGACCTGAGGGCCTGAGAAGCACCTTCTGGTCCTATGTTCCTACCTAAAATGGATCCAACACATTGCACTTGCCTAGTTCCTTCAAACCAAATGTCTCAGAGCAACTTGCAGGCATTCATTAACACGCCTCAGTAAACCCTGTATATCCCCCCTTCCCCCCACATCTTGTATGGATGTGTTGTTACCTCCATTTTACAGGAATATTGGGATTTGCTGGGATGGATCAGACATGGCTCACCCCACCTCCAGCAATAGCCAACTCCAGATACATCAGAAGGAGATGCGAGAATCCTGCAGAAGGCTGATGGGGTATAATCTTCTCCTGTATCAGTTCTTATCATGATTCTAATAATTAGAGGCTGGCTCAAGCCCTAGATTATATGGTTTAATATATTAACTATAATTATTTGCATTAAATCCACATCTAGGAGCCCTACCCATAGACCAGTTCTAACTCTGCCAGATGCTCTATGAAGACAGAACAGAAAGAATGGCTCCTGCCCCAGAGAGTTTATAATCTAAATATATGGCAAAATACAACACATAGACACAACAGACAGGTAGTGGGATAGGCCGCAAAGGGTGTATCTACATGTTGCTATACAGAGACGTTGCTACAGTGCTGTGTTTTAGCTTCTTTTGGAAGTACTAAAGCATGGTGCAGTATGGGCAGTTACTGAGCTGTGTCTGTGGCGCACACTTAGATTTCACCGCTATGTCGCCATAGCAGCACACTATACTGATAGAGTGCACCACTATGGCAACGTAGCTGATAATCACATGTAGACCTACATGATCGCCACATCTCTGCAGTGCTCTGTACAGCGACATAGCGCGTTTCTACAGCACTGTAGGGTGACATGTAGATGCATCCGAAGAGCCTATTTTGGCCTATGGTTGGTAGTCATTTCAGCCCCCCAGCAGGCTAACTGTTGACAGATTTTTTTATTGACATCACAATAAAGAAGACTTTAAAGCAGGGAGGGTATCGAGGAGAGTTTCAAGCAAGGATTTGAAGGAATATAATGAGGTGGCTTTGAGGATATTTGTAAGAAGGTCCTCTCAAGCATCAGAAATAGCAATGGAAAAAACTTGAAGGTACTTGTTTGGAAATATAAAATGGGAGATGGAAGCTGACATCCAGGATCAGTCAGAGATGGGAGTCTCTGACAGATCAGGTGAAGTTAGGCTCTAACTCAGGGGTGGGCAAAATACGGCCCATGGGCCGGATCCAGCCCACCAAGCATTTTCATCCAACCCGCAGCATCTCTTAACAAACTGTACCCTGCTCAGGCCTTCTGCTCACGAGAGTGGGAGTGAGGTGCTCAAGTGTATACCTACCTCTCCCAAACATACCCTGTTGCGCCCACATTGCAGCGAGGGGTGCAGCTTCCACCAGGCTGTCTGCATTGCTGGCACTCTCTGCCACTCATGTGCAACCCCTGCACTCACCAGGCATGGGAGGCACTGGAGCTGGCTGTTTCCCTGCCAGGGCTGTGCTACAGGGGAGGGAAGCCACAGGCACCTTCCTCTAGGTGGCGGGGAAGGCAGCTAGCTCCAGTGCTTGGGGCTTCCCTCCAGTGCCTGGCAAGTTCAGGGGTTGTACATGAGTGGGAGGGAGCACCAGCAATACAGACTGCCCGGTGGAGGCTGTGCTCCTTGCTGTGATATGCAGTGCTGGCTGGTGTGACATTTCTCTGGGCACCTGTGCCTTGAGCACCCTGCCTGCTGCTGCTGTGCCTTGCAGGGAGTGCAGGGGTCAACACACTCCCCCCACCTTCCCTCATACTCCACAAACCCCACACACCCACACCCTGCTCCCACAAGCCCCCACATATACACAACTACCAACATACCCTATGCCCCCCCACAGCCACATCCCCTCACAACCCCCACACCCGATATACACCTCTCCACACCCCACCACACACACACATATCCCACCACACCTCCCCACCCCACCATACATACACACACATGCACATATACTCCCACCACACCCCTTCACCATACACCTTTCTCACAATATACAAGACTAAGAATTTATTTTTGCATTATTATGCAATCTCCTCTATATACAGTACTCAAACACAAATCATGACAAAATATTTTTCATAATAAAATTAAAATATGTTATAGTAGGTATTTGACTTTTAGTGTATGATTTGGGTTTTTTCTGGTTCTAAGATGGCAATCCCCTCCAGAAGTATTTCCAAGGGGGAAAGGGAGGGACCTCCAGTGGCAAAAGCAAGGGGTTAGGGGTGGGACTTCTGGTCCTAAGACGCTGACAAGGAGGCTGGGCACCTGTCAAGAGCAGGGCTACCCATGCAGCCCTCAACAGCTCACCAAAACTCATTAATCAGCTCTCCACCTGAAATAATTGCCCACTCCAGCTCTAAATGGCTTTGAAAATGACAACAAATGGTTTGTGCTGATAGAATAAAGGAAAAGTGCAAGAAGCCAAACATTGTTAAAGCAATAATGATCTTTGCAGCACCATTCTGCATAGATATTAGAGAGACAACAATACATTGTCCAAGCCAGAGAACAGCATATTACATTTAATTGAAATAAGAGATTTTGGCTGCCTGGACAAGATTTTTGGCTAGGATAGTTAGGAAAGTCTGTATCTTAGAGCAGCTTGCAGAAAGAACCTGCGAGACTTAGATGTAACATGGATTTGAGGATCTTGGAAGAGGTCAGAGTCAAAGACAACACCCAGGTTGTGGGGATCACAGATAGGCAAAGTAGTGCTCTTTTCCAAAGTGACTGAGAGAGCAGTAATGAGGAAGACCTGCAGGGGGGAGGTTATAATATGAGTAGAACAACTTGGAAATCATTGTCAAATAGATTTCCTGTAGGAAAAGGTTATTTTGGCAAAAACCAAATTCCTTCATGAACGTATATCAACTTTGATAAAAATTCCCATGGACAAATCTTTCAAGGCAAAAATTTCTAAAACTCTAAAATGTTGTTTTGGAGCATTGCTAAATTTTGTTTGGAATTTTGATGTTTTGCTTTATGTGTCATTTTATTTTTTGAGGGGGAGGTTATTTTGAGATTCAAATACAAAGATTTTTTAAAAGCTGATTTTTTTTAACTTCATATCTTGGGAATTTTTTTAAGTTCTTTCTTTGGCTCTAAATTGGAACAAAAAAATATTGAAATCTTAAAATTCCCACAAAACAAAATCTCCATATTTAGAGCTGCTGTTTTAACTATGTTGAATTTAAGATGACAGCTAGTTTAATCTGAGCTTAAGCTGATAGCTCTCTTCTCATGATATGTCCCTGAGGAGATATCAGAGAGATATGCTAATATTTTAATTTGGACAGGAGGAGTTTGGACAGAAAGAGGCAGGTCTTGAGTAAGGAAGTGGATTTATGAATCATCCATGTAGAAATGGTAGCTGAATTTCGATAGATGTCTATTGGTATTACACTAAGCTCTTGGCCTTAATGGCTTCCTGTGGCAATGAGTTCCACAGTTCAATTACACATGGTCTCTTAATACCTTGTCCCACAGCATTCTTGCAAGCAAGTTAAGAAAGTATGAGTTGGATGAATGGATGATAAGGTGAACAGAAAGCTGGCTAGATCATTGGGATCAATGGGTAGTGATCAATTGCTTGATGTCTAGTTAGCAGCTGGTATCAAGTGGAGTGCCCCAGGGGCTGGTCCTGGAGCTGGCTTTGTTCAATATCTTCACTGACCGTCTGGAAGATGGGATGGAGTATACCCTCAACAAGTTTTCAGATGACACCAAGCTGGTGTGGGGAGTACTAAATGTGTTGGAGGCTAGGGCTAGGATTCAGAATGGCCTAGACAAATTGGAGGATTAGCTCAAAAGAAATCTCGCCAGGTTCAATAAAGACAAGTGCAAAATCCTGTACTTAAGACAGAAAAATCCTCTGCACCACTACAGGCTTTGGACCACCTGGCTAGCCAGCAGCTCTGCAGAAAAGGACATGGGGGTTACAATAAGCTGGATATGAGTCAGCAGTGTGCCCTTGTTGCCAAGAAGGCTAACAACATACCAGGCTGCATAAGTAAGAGTATTGCCAGAAGATCAAGGGAAGTGATTATTTCCCCCTGGCATCAGTGAGGCCACATCCAGTGAGGACACATCTAGTGTGTCCAGTTTTGGGCGACCCACTACAGAAAGGATACGGACAAGTAAGAGAGAGAGTCCAGTGGAGGACAATGGAAAATGTTTGGGGCAAGGGCACATGACTTATGAGGAAATGCTGAGGGAACTGGGCTTATTCAGTTTGCAGAAGAGAAGATTGAGTTGCGATTTAATAGCAGCCTTTAACTATCTGAAGCATGGTTCCAAAGAAGATGAAGCTAAACTGTTTTCAGTGGTAGCAGATGACAGAACAAAGAGCAATGGCCTCAAGTTGCAGGTTGAATATTAGGAAAGACTTCCTCATTAAGAGGGTGGTGAGGCACTGGAACAGTTTTCATAGTTTCATAGTAGCTAGGGTCAGGAGGGACCTGAACAGATCATCTATCCTGACCCCCTGGCACAGGCAGGAATGAATGCTGAGTTCACAAGACCCCAGAGAGGTGATCGTCCAACTTCCTCTTGAATTTGCCCAAGGTAGGGGCAAGAACCACTTCTCTAGGAAGTTGGTTCCAGATTTTGGCCACCCTAACTGTAAAATATTGCCTTCTGATCTCTAACCTAAACCTACTCTCCATCAGCTTATTACCATTGTTCCTTGTCACCTCAGGTGGTGCTGGGGAGAAAAGGGTTCTAGCTATTTGCTTTTGATCCGTCCTGATGAGTTTGTAGGCAGCCACCAGATCCTCCCTCAGCCTCCTCTTGCTGAGGCTAAACAGGTTCAGGTCCCTCAGTCTTTCCTTGTGAGGCCTGTCCTGCTGCCCTCTCACCAAGTGGGCGGCCCTCCTATGAGCCCTCTCCAGGCTGCCCACATCCCTTTTGAAGTGCGGCGCCCAATACTGGATGCAGTACTTCAACTGTGGCCTGACCAAAGTCGCATAGAGGGGGAGTATCACCTTTCAGGACCAGCTTGAGATGCACCTTTGGATGGATGACAAGGTATGGCTGGCCTTGCTGGCTGTGGTCTGGCACTGGCGGCTCATGTTCGTCATGGAGTCAATAATGACTCCAAGATCCCTTTCTGCCTTTATGCTTTCAAGAGAGGAACTCCCCAGCCTGTATGCATGCTGTGGATTCCTTCTCCCAAGGTGCAGTACCCTGCATTTATCTACGTTGAACCCCATCCTCTTCTCATCTGCCCACTTTTGTAGTCTGTCTAAATCTAGTTGCAGTCTGTCTCTCCCTTCAACTGTGTCCACCTTACCCCACATCTTAGTGTCATCAGCAAACTTGGACAGCGTGCTTTCCACCCCCTTGTCCAAGTCGCTGATGAAGATTTTAAACAGTGTGGGCCGGAGGACCAACCCCTGGCGTACCCCACTGTTCACGTCTCGCTGGGTTGAGTACAACCCGTCCACCACTATTCTCTGGATGCGCCCCATCAGCCAATTTTTTACCCGTCCAACTGTGTAGGCATCAATGCCACAGTCGCTTAAGTCATTTTCTAGAGAGGTTTTGGAATCTCAATCCTTGGAGGTTTTTAAGGCCTGGTTCAACAAATCCCTGGCTGGAATGATCTAGTTGGGGATGATTCTGCTTTGAGCAGGGGTTAGACTAGATGAACTCCTGGACTAGAAACAGACATTCAAAAAGCCTCAATGGTGGAACGATGTGGGGAAGAGGGTGGGAGGGGGTCATGGACACCTGGGTGCCAGCCTGGGGCAGGTGGGAGGGATGCCAGCTGGGCTCTTCAGAGTTCTTATCATGCAATGTGACATTAAGTATTGCTACAAGAAGGATTGGGGGGAGAAAGGGCAATGAAAATGCAAGCATTGGTCCCCGGGCACCAGAGACCCATGGCACATCACAGAAAAGCCTAAACTTGAATTGATTCAATATTTGTAGGTTAGTCGAACCTGCAAAGCTTGAACTGATTTGGAGGTGAACAGACATTCCCTTTTCATTCCAGAAATGCAGTGGCTCAGGCAGCTGGAAGCCCGGGGGTTGGGGTGCTAGAGCAGCCCTTCCTTCCTTTGGACATTGCTGAGCTGAGGTGGGGCATGGTCAAGCCCTAGCAGGACACTCTGATTGGGGAGAGGTGTACATCCCCACCATGTTTGCATAGTCCCATGCTTTTGCCTGCTTACTGTTCAAGGGGTGGGATTGTTGCCAGCCTCAAACTAGCAAAAGGGGGATGTGTAGTGCATGCATCTGTTGATGGTAATGGACTTTTCAATCTTTTTCTCCCTGTCTGCAAACCTGACAGGGCACAAACCAGCAGGTAACGCTGATAAAACCACAGCGTTACCAGCCCATCAGCAAATCACTGTGTTACTGGCCCATCAGTAAAACAAACAGCCTCTCTCATTAGTTCAAGCTCTTAAACAGCTTTTTCCAAGGAAGAAACAGAGACATTACCAGCTGCCCTGTTCATTAGTTCCAAAAAGCCCTAAGCGGACACTGTTGTGTCTGCCTTTCCTAGTGACATTGGAGACACAGACACCTCTCAGCATTAGCTAGCATACCACATGCCTAGGGTCCATAGGGCTGGGGTCCATGCTGTTGGAGAAGGGAGGGTAGGAGGTGGTGATTCTTGTTTCAACAGTGAAGGAAGCCAGGCAGACCCTGTTGTGCCTTCAATCTCCCCTGGAGCTCTGGCTAAGGAGGAGAGAGGTGGGGCCAACCTGTTCTTTGGAGCAGAGAGCACAGCCTAGCCCAGTCCAGCTGCAAAGCATCAGGGATGCTGGAGGACTCTCGATTAATTTAAACAAGGAAGGGGTCTGGGACAGACATTGTATAAACCGTTTTGTGCCAAATCAGTTAAGTCTGATACTACGTTCAACCAGGTTTATCTTAAACTAGTTTCAGCGATTTTGAAACTGGTTTATTTGCACTGAACTTACGTTCTATTACAGCTTTAAACCAGTTTCTGATCACTTAAACTGGTTTCTGTGTAATGTCTGTCCCTAGCCCTGAGGCCCCTTCCAGCACTAATTTTCTATGATCCTATAAATTGTAATGATCTTATGATTGTATAAAAACAAAGCAGAAACTCCCAGAGGCAAGGGAGGTGACTTGTCCCAGGGCACTTTAAATAGATAGACTCAGCAGAGCCCATCTCTCTGGGTTCCAGGGGCAAGATTTCTAAGATCTAACCAAGATAGGTGCATGCTAGGTATTGAATTCTTTGGCAGTTTTGGCTCTCATTGGAGGTGCTGAGCACATGACCATCAAACTCTGACCTCATTATATAATCTGGCCTCTGGTCCCCAGGCATCTAACCATCTTCTATCATCCTGTGCCAGTTACTTTGCAAGGCTATTGGGTAAGAAACTACCATGCTAGAGCATTTAGTGTATGGTTCTGACCATTTATAGAGAGTATCAGTCACTATATGGACTGTAACTGGCTTTTATATACAAAATAAAAACTAATGATCATTCTATGCCACTAAGCAGCATGCAGTCAAATTCCAATCCTGAGGCACCTTCTGTTCATAGCTGAAAAAGGTTCATCCCTGCAAGGTCCTGAGCAACTTCTGAAAGGTATTGAGCAGTTTAATTTGCCCATTTAAATTAGTCAGAAATAAAGGCACTGAGCACTTACAGGATTGGGACCCCCTGAAGTATAGCAGTGTTGATTGCTCCTTGAGGAGGTACCTATTTTCATGATTTACTCCTTTGGGCTTACTGATGAAGATCTGGTTTCTTCATGAATAACTGGGATTTGTAAAGAAGAAGTAATAAAACCTGTGTGCAAATCATTGTGTGTAAACAGCCAAAGAATGTATTTGTGGTATAAGTCACACTTGGGCTTTCCCCAGTTCAGTGAATTAACTTAAAAATTCACCTGATTTTTTTCTGCTGTGGATTTCCTCTGCCTTAGAGAGCCAGACTTGCTTGCTGATTTGAAAACTGGCAAGGTGGAACACTCTGTGTTATAGTAACGGGAATTGATCCAAAACCAATGATCAAAACTAAAGACAATGATGAAGGTAGTAAAAGAAGTGAAACCATATAACTAGCAAATCACTAGCAGGATAAAGTTGGAAGACCATGCGGTTATAGCAGTTCCCTTTTCGACGGGAGCCCGGGGGCGGAATTCCCATCACTTGAAGATCTCAAAGCAGATTTATGAGCAAAAAAAAAAATCTCTCAGCCCTCCAGAAAGGTTCAGGGGTGAGGGGTGGAGCTGGGGGGGGGGCTGTTTGCGAGGAATTGTGAATCCACTTTCTTACACGGCTGCGTACCACTGTGAAACCGTAATCCCCTGAGCAGGGTGAAACGGAGGCCTAGCTACCATGACCTCCTCTGTAGGTTTCCATGGATACCATGCACTATAAATAAAAAAAGGAATTTCAAACCAGTTTTCAGTCCTGCTTAGTGGGAATAGGAAACCTCTTTTGAATTTAGTTTCCTATTTCACCTCACAGGGGTTATTTTGCAGACTGTTTGAAACAAATAATTACCCCTTCAGCCAGGAAATTACCACCAATCATACCTATTTACTCCCAAACAGTCAGCTAATTAGCACATAGGGGATGGCTGCTTATTTGCAGGTTTGAGATGTGAGGTTAACATCTTTATTGGGAGGGGGGAGGGCATGGGGCAGGAATAGGGGGTGTCAGAGCCTTAAAAGAATCAGTGCTGTAAAACTCTTCAAAATGCTGGAGATGCAGTGTGAATTAGCGTGCAGGAAACCCCGTGAAAAAGGGAATATTACATCTGCATCCTTTTGCAATGAATCAGAGTCATGCTGCAGATTTTGTCTGGCATACTGGGTCTCTGGAGGATAGAAAATAATTTGGTCGCAGCAGTGGGAGGTGTGTGTGCGTGGAGAGGGGAGTTGCTTTCCAACAGCCTGCTGTGGTGAGAACATGCTTGACACTTCATTCCTTTCCAGTTAATGCAGCAAGGCCGGGAAGAAACTTAACCCTCTAATTGCTAAATTGTGTCAGGTACTTGGGAAACTTTGGAATCCAAACAACTTGGTGGAGCTGATTTCTTCTCTCCAAATTGCAAAGAATTGATTCAGAGGAAGTTGAATGATACTAACTCCTGTTGGGGAGGAGGAGGGATCATTAATTTGAAACATATTGGTCAACCAGAGAGAAATGTTGAGCTGGAAATATTAGCATGAGTCCTCTCAACCAGAATGACAGTATCTATGTCAATGAAAAATAATAATTGAAATTGGTGATTTGAAAAGATATCCCATATCAAAAAGGATGAGATTTACAAAAGCACTCAAGTGATTTAGAAACACAAATCCTCAGAAAGTCACTAGGACTTGAGCTCCTAAATCATACTGATGTTTTTGAAAAGCTCACTCTTTCCAAGCACAACGCAAAAATAAATTTTCCCGTTATTTGTATGCCAAATTTTACATCCTGAAGACAGGTCATCTTGCACAGTACTCACTGAAGCCTATAACATTGTAAGGTGAGTTCATCAAGGTAATCTTTAAGGTGTGTTCACTATGGAGAGGTGCAGATCCTCCAAGGTATTCTCTCCCATAACCATGTAAGAAGCATTGGTGCTTAAATATCTTTGAGCATCTGAGGCAAACAATTTAGCAAAAAAAAAATTAATGTTGCTTCTCTTCTCTTGTGTCTGTTGCCCATTTGAGACCTGATGTCATAAACAGCCTGCACACGTGAGTCAGTTAACTTGTATAAGTGGTCCCACTGATGTCCAAGGGATTGCTCACAGGTGTAAAGTTACCTGAATCATTGCAAGAATTAGGGCCTTGCAGCACAGGCTGTTCAGGAAGGGGTTCTATTGTATTGCATAAATAGAAAGCACCTTGCACATTTTAAGAGCTCAAACATAATATTTAAACCCAGCCCACAACATTTAATAGTACATGATGATCTCTGACATTATATTCCAAACCCATTTATTTTTGTCATTTGAAATCATCTTCTTAATGTTTCAAGAACTTTTATGTTGCACTTTAATGCACAGTAGCTCACTCAGAAGTTAGAGGGTGGCAATATATCAAAGTTAGAACTGGATCTGTGTAAGTTTACCATATGAGGTTGGGATTTTCTAGAGGTAGGTGCCAAGTTACCATTGAAATTCAACAGGAATTGCACACCTAGTTCCCTTTAGAGTTCCTTGAAGCCCCCAGCTTCAAATGATATCTATCCTAATAAGGCATTTATTACCATAGTATCTAAGGAACTACACACAGTCCTTAATGGATTTAACCACAAATGCCCTTGGGTGATAGGGCAGTGCTACAGATGGGGAACTGAGGAGCTGAGGCTCAGAATGTTTAAGGGCTAGATCTTATTTCACTTTGCACACCCAAATGGCACTTATGTAGCTAGGTAAGTACCCCTTCTCTTGGCTGCCCAGGGGGCCCAGATTCAAGGGGAAAGCTTGAGAAGGCACTTAGAATTGTGTAACCTGTAGCCTAATAGAGGCTTGTAATGGGAAGCAAGAGTTGTGACTTCAAACCCCCCTGAGTGAATGGGTTCAGAACCTAGATCTCCTACTTCCAGGGTGAGTGCCTTAAATGCCAACCTACCTGGTGCCCTGTGGTTTTGCCCAGCCAGACAGCAACCTACTGAGGATGCTCAGTGGCCATGTAGGTACTTGCACATTTCCATTGCATTTGGAATAAGATCACAAACTGCGTAAGTGCCATTTGGGTGCATAAAGTAAAACAGGATCTAGCCCTAAGTGACTTACCCAAGAGCACACGGACAGTCAGTAATAAAGCAAGGAATTAAATGCTGATTGCCACCAGACCAGCCTTCCTTATTAAGCGCATCTCCTAAGATAGACATTTTAAAAAGCAGATGAAAGCATTTAAGCAGAACCTTAAGACGTTAGTATGTGGTTTTTCCAAGTGCACAGTGCTGGCCTCTCATGCTGCTGACCATAAAGCCAAGGGAGTTTTCTATTGACTTCAGAATCACGTAAGTGACTATTGATTCCAGTGGCATCAGTGTTAGTTTAATGCTAAGTGCTCTTGGAAACACCACATCTTGTTTACTACAGATGTTATTTCTGAAGCCCTGAACCCTGGCAATTTTGCCTGATCCACACTGACATAATAATTTTTTTTTTTTTTGGTGGAGCATGGAAGGCTCCTTAGAAGATTTTGTCATGCTCTTTCACTCAGAATTTCTCAAGGTGTAACATTCATTGTAACCCATCGTCTACACCAGGGACAGGCAATTATTTTGTGCAGGGGGCTGCTTCTGAGTTTTGGCAAGCTGTTGAGGGCTGCATGATAGGCAGCCCAGGGCAGATAAATATGAATTTTCTAAGTTTCTAAGGAGGCCCGCAGGCTGGATAGAATGGTCTTGCGGGCTGCATCTGGCCCTCGGGCCGCATTTTGCCCACCCCTGTTCTACACACTGCATTTGAAAAACACCAAGACCTGAAGGAACTTTTTCTTGTGTTTTAAGTATGTGGCTGCTCTCATTCAATCACAAGGAATTGATTCAGAGGAAATGGTATAAGAAGCAAGTCCAACCCATGGAAAGGAGGCTGTTCAGTGTCTGTAACAGCCCAATTGCCCTGTTATTGAAAATACCTGCCACGGAAGCAATCTATGGCACTGTATTCAAATATATATGTGGCCTTGGTGCATTCCTGTCCAAGCACTTAGGGGCTGCTGTAAAAGCTGGTGGTGCTCTCAGCTGATGCAGAGGTGCAGACACCTATGTTCCAGGAACTGGGCTGAACCCCATAATATATTTTATATAGACTACTAGGTAATCAGCAAATGGGAATGACAATCAGGAAATTCCATGGAGCTGGGACTCCCCTTCCCCTCAGCAATTTGAGAAGGGTAGAGCAGTTACAGCCCCAGCTCCTGCACGCAATCCCAGCCCAAGTACCCCTGTGCTGGAGAATATGGGAAAAAGCAATCTTTACTGAAGAAAAGTACATCAATGTGCTAAATCCCACAGCTGAGTGATGAATGGCATTTATAACTCATGCCATTTTCACATGTCACCTGGTGCCACCAGCTCTACTAGGACTTATTCTACTATCTCATAACCTGTGGCACTGAAGGTGCCCCAACAGTAACCCTGGAATTTTCTTGAGGGTTGGGGTGGGTTCCTTCTGGAGGCCAATGCTCCCCAAAACCATCCAAGGCTAGCTGTCAAGTAGGTGAGACCAGGAAGACCCTGAGCTACCTCAGCCCACACTGTTCCCCCACAGAGCCCTCAAGGGAAATGAAATTTGTTGTCTCCTTGGTGAATATGCAGCAGTGGAAATGTATCATTGCCTTCCACAGAGGTGAACAGCCTCCTGGGGTTTGTCTATATGTGTGATTTACTGTGGAACTGACTAGCTCCGCAGTAAAATGTCTCCATCTACACATGCGACTGCATTAGGGCACAGTAAATTACTTAACTTTGTTGTAGGATAGTAACTACAGCAGAATAGTTATGTGTGCTGAAATGCATGCATAGACAGTGAGTTGGGATAGCTGGGGCATGAAGGTGATACAGTGTGGGGGTTGCCTGCCTGCTAGCCCTGCACTGTAGCACTTTATGCCCCAGCCAGCCCCTCTATAGCACATTGAGCCAAGGCAGAGCAGGCCTGGGCTGGCAGGCTGACCCCCAGGGTCCCCTGCCAACCCAGGACTGCCCCACCCTTGTTTGACATGTACACATGTAAATGCTGCACCTAGAAGAAATAAACTCTGATGCAAACGGTGATGGAGTTTATTGCTACATGCTATTTGTATGTGTAGGTGCATCCCCTGTGTCACAGCTTCACTGCTGCAGGTGTGTGCCATTGGCAGCGCATTGTGTTGCACAGCCAGAAGCTTTCCTTTTCTGCTGCTGCTTTATTAAGCAACATCACAAGCAAGTGCCTTTCAGGCTCTGTTCATGTGATCAGCGTTACGAATAGTAAAGTGTGCATCTTCCTGCAAGTTACTTTTTGAGTTCCCTTTTACACTAGATGGAAGGGAGGACATTAGCAACAGGTTTGGGGACATGAGGTTTAAAGAAAGTCTGTATTTAGTGGTTGTTTTGCTACAAAACCCTGGGCATGTCTACGCAATCAATTACTGCCCATGAATAAACTGCAGAGCTTATTGCTCCTGGGCACACCATTTGAACATGCCCACAGAAGCAATAAACTCTGAAATAATAAGCTCTGGAGTTTATTCATGTGCAGCACCTTGAGCTGGGTCAGAGCAGTCCTGGCTGGCAGGAGATTCTAGGGGTCAGCCTGCTAGCCTGGGGCTGCTTCCTCCAACTCAGTGTGCTGCAGAGGGGATAGGTGGGGCAAGAGGGTGCTTCAGCGTGGGGCTACTTGTCAAGCAGCTCCTGCAACGAAGCACCTTTATGCTCCACCTAGCCAGGGCAGCATCTATATGGGCACTGCTGTCCAGTTTTTTACTCCGCAGCAGGACAATAATTGTATTTACAAGTGCTATCCTGCTTTGGAATAAATTAATTTACTCCAGCCTAATAGGGGCACACGTGTAGATGCCAAGACGTTTACTGCACAGCTAATTAGTCAAATGCACAGTAAACATCTTGTGTAGATACACTCCCTTTATCTTACAATCTCCATGAGTGCCTGTAAGTATATATGCAAATGAGCATTTCTCTATGGGAGTGAATAAAAAGCTGCAGTTGGATGTCTCTAAAAAGTCCAATGTGGGTCCTGGAACATTGTTACTTTACAATGAAAGAATTTCAGCTTTCTTTTAAATAGGGGAGAATCTTGGTTATAAACCCATCTTTGAGGCTAAATCCTCTAAACTGGATCCAGTTCTCTCCCAGCATTCCCAAGTCAGGTCTGTGGTCAACCTGATCATGGTTGACCAGAACTGTTGACATTTGACAGAGGTGGGTGGCAAAAATGCATGTCCAGAAAATGCTAAATCAAGCCCAGAAGTCAAAACACCGTACTTCCCATCCAGCACTTAGGGAGATTTGAGTTGTCTGTGGATGGATGTAGGCCTGCTGTGTATAATGAAACTGGGGTGCAGATCTGAGCATGCAGTCCTAGGCCAACCTATATTTGCTGCCAAGAATTGATGAAGACAGTTTAGGGAGATGATTTAGGCTTGGAGCTGGAGAACAGCAGCAGGTGCTGAGGAGCACTCAAGCTCACTGAAATCTGGTAGGAGCTGCAGAAGCATGAACAAAGCTGCTGTGCGTATCCTGTAAAATGGGATAGGAAGCATCACTACAGATGGACCAGGGGAAGGGCACAGGCAGGCAAGCAATCTGCTAATGACTTGATGTTAACACAAGAAGGTGTGTAACATGGGTCTCCATTAGAAAGAAAGTTTGCATGAGGCTAGAAAGTTGACAAGCATATCCAGCACAACTGGACACTTCAGTCAGGGAAGAGATCAGAAGTGGCAGTAGCATAGTAGACACCAAGCAACTGCATGTGGCCCCAAGCTGGCCAGGGACCCCTGCTTACATTACAGTCATGTTTCAGTTTGATCATCTAATGCAGAGCAGGGACTTGAAACTAAACATTTACACAGGGCTCCCCCCAACCCCCCCAAAAAAACCAAAAAAAATCCCAAAACAAAACCCAGAACCAAATGTAAACTCCACCAGTGGACAAGACTAGGCTGCTAATAGCTGTTCTGGGACATACAGGGGTGAAATGAACCCAGAGAACTGCATGGGCCCCATGTCCTGCCGCCCTCACTCACAGGAGTAACTATACTGACTTTGATGGGATCATGCAGTAAGGCTACAGGAGCAGGTGCAGGATCTAAAGTACATGGGAGAGAAACTATTGTAGAGGCTATGTAAGAGGGGAACCCACAGACTATAGTGTGTTTAAATGTTTCCCTTTTGCTTGATATGCAGAGATTTTGAGACTGATTGCCACTCATTGCAGGATCCAGCTCCTTACCTCAAGCTGAAGAAGTGGTAGAAGGTAGCTTTAACCCATCTGTATGAGTTTTGGAGCCATCTAGGGGCTGATCTAGTCCTTAGCATATGTTAGAACCGTCTCAAAGCACTGTTCACTGGGTCATTGGGTACCTTTGTTTCCCATGGGAATGACCCCTCTATCAGGGGCAGTGCAGAGCTGCTGAGATTTGGAGATTTCACTAAGCAGAGGGAATCCTTAAGGACCAAGTCAGCTAACTTTGATTTCATTCCTCTGTGCAGTGCAAAACAGTTGGAAAGGGCCTGGATACAGCCCAAAGGACCATATCTCACTCATGCTGAGGTTTAAATAGAGCTACAACTGCACTGATTCAAGGGGAGCTCATCCTGGTTTACAGCAGCATCTATGAAGAGACTCAGCCCTGCAAATTCCTGGCTTGAGAGGACAGGAGAATTTGTATGGAGCCTGATCTCATGCCATAGCAATATGAATATGATGGCATGGCAGAGGTGCATACCTGTGATGGGTAGCACTGCATGTTAAGTACAGGGAAACAAAATCTACAGGGTATGTAATAGCTTCAGGTACTCAACTAGAAGGTGAGCAGGAGCATGCTGAGACCGTGTGCATGAACAGCGGTTTCTTTGCATAGCTTGGTCTACAGCATAAAGAGGGAGCAGCTTCTTCTATGTTGGGCTCAGTCTTTTAGGTGCTGAGTTTCTCCTGGAAGTTGCCAAGAGAGTTGATTTCCATTGAATCTACTATGAGTTGAGGGTAATAGGAAAGTAGGACTGGAAGGGACCTCACAAGGTCAACTAGTCTAGCCCCTTGCTTAAGGCAGGATCATACCTGACTAGAACCATCCTTCCCAAGTATCTGTCTGACCTGCTTTTGAAAGCTTCCAAGGTTGGAGATTCCCCAACTACTCTAGGTTGATACCAAGCTGTTTACCGTGGAACTAATTAGGCAACTGCTGTAAATGTCTGGTGTAGACATGCCCACTATGCTGTTGGCTTTTTTGCAACAAGAGCATACTGTTGGCTCATATTCAGCTTATGGTCCACTGTAATCCTTAGGTCCTTTTCTTCAGTACTGCATCCTAGTGATCCCAGGTGCAGGATTTTGCACTTTTCTTTGTTGAATCTTATCTGATTGAATGAGGACCATTTCTCCATTGAAGACTATTTGCTGCATATGTCAATCTAATCAGTTTATATCCACATTACAGTACTTTCATGTAGTCTGCATTTCCTTAGCTTGTTAATGAGAATGTTGTGGGAGATAGTGTCAAAAGCTTTGCTTTGTGGTCGAGGTATACCACATCATCTGCTCTCCTCTTATCCATGAAGCCTGTCACTTTATCATAGAAGGAAATCAGATTGGTCAGGCATGATTTGCTCTTGGTGAATCCATGCTGATTGTTTCTCATCACCTTGGGCATCTTTACATGTGCTCCCAGGTGCAAGGGGGCACTTCAACTAGAGCAGCTCTCGGGAGCTGCCCTAATTAAATCACATGCATCATCTTGTGTATTCAGTGTCCCACATTTCAAAATGGCAGTGGGGGGGACTTTAACTAAAGCTTATTCAACAAGCTTTAATTAAAGTCTCCCACCACCATTTTGAAGCATAGGGATACTGAATACATGAGATATGGAGGGTGCTGAGTGTGCTAATTAGCAGACTCCAGCAGACTCAATGAATCAAGTCTAGTCAGCATGTGTTAGAGTAGGCACTGGGGACATGTATGGGTGCCCCACGTTCTCCTCCAGGTACTTCACGATAGATTCCTTGAGGACCTGCTCCAACATCTTTCTGGGTATAGAGGTCAGGCTGACTGGTCTTTAGTTCCCCCAATCCTCTTTCTTCACCTTCTTAAAGTGTGGTCCTCATTTTCAAAAAAAGGGAGGAAGGAGGACCCAGAAAACTATAGGCCCGTTAGTCTTAACTTGGTCCTGGGAAAGCTCTTTGAGAAAATTATCCAGGGGCATATCTGTGAGCGACCAGCAGGGGAGCTTATGCTTAGGGGGCAACCTACATGGGTTCATCAGGGGCAGGTCCTGTCAGACCAACCTGGTGGCCTTCTACGACCAGGTCACAAAATCCTTGGATGCAAGTGTTGGGGTGGATGTAGTCTTTCTGGACTTTAGGAAGGCCTTCGACACTGTCTGTCACCCCATTCTCATTAAAAAATTAGGTGACTGTGGTGTCAATGCCTACACAGTCAGATGGGTCATAAATTGGCTGGAGAGCTGCACCCAAAGAGTGGTGGTGGATGGTTCATCTTCGACCTGGAGGGATGTGGGCAGTGGGGTTCCCCAAGGCTTGGTCCTCGGGCCTGCGCTGTTCAACATCTTCATCAGTGACTTGGATGAGGGGGTGAAAAGCACCTTGTTCAAATTTGCAGGTCACACTAAGATGTGGGGGGAAGTGGGCACACTAGAAAAGAGGGACAGGCTACAACTACAACTGGACAGGTTACCCGGGTGGGTGGATGAGACCAGGATGGGTTTCAATACTGACAAGTGCAAGGTGCTGCACCTGGGGAGGAAGAACCAGCAGCATACCTACAAGCTGGGGAGCTTCCTTTTCAGCACAGAGGCAGAAAAGAATCTTTCACACTTCAGGAGGGATGTGGATAGCATTGAGAGGGTCCAGAGGAGAACCACCTGCATGATCAGGGGACAGCAGGCCAGGCCCTATGAGGAGAGGCTATGGGACCTGAACCTGTTCAGCCTTCTCAAGAGAAGGCTGAGAGGGGATCTGGTGGCCATCTATAAACTTGCCAAAGGGGACCAGCAGGCAATGGGAGAGTCCCTGTTCCCCTGAGCACTACTGGGAGTAACAAGGAATAACTACCATAAATTGACTGACAGTAGGTTCAAGCTAGGCATCAGGAGGCACTACTTCACAGTCAGGGTGGCTAGGATCTGGAACCAACTTCCAAAGGAAGCGATGCTTGGTCCTACACTGGAGGTCTTCAAAAGGAGGCTAAATAATCACCTAGCCAAGGTCATTTGACCCAAGCACTCTTTCCTGCCCATGGCAGGGGGTCAGACTTGATGATCTGCTCAGGTCCCTTCCAACCCTACCAACTATGCAACTATGAAACTATAAAGATGGACAATATATATTTGCCCTTTTCTAGTCACCTGGGACCTCATTTAACCTCCATGAATTTTCAAAAAGGATAGCCAATGGCTCTGAAATTGCCTCAAACAAGCCCCTTAGTACCCTCAGGTGCATCCTGCTGATTTGAAAGGATCTAGTTTCTCTAACTAATCTCTAACCTGTTCTGCCATTACTCCAGGGTGTTTGTCTCCTTTCCTATTTTTGCTTCTAACTTCACTCATCAGCTAGTAGATGCCCCTATTTGTGAAAACTGAAGTAAAAAAGGTATAAAAAGTCGTATGGTAAACAATAAATATTACCATACTTACTCAAATATAAGACAACTCCCTCAGTAATTAGATTCTATACAAGGAAAATTTATAAATAAATCTAATTATAGAACATTTGCTTTCATTTTTCTCCCTCTCATAGCTAGAGCAGGGAAAATAAATCTAGGGTGTCAGGTAGCTTCTTTCCCCTCTGCCTTCCCAACATCTTCCCCCTGCAATCCTTTCCCCTCTTCCTACCTAACAGATCCTGCTCTTCCTGAGAACATGGAAGCAAGGGGTCAAATTTGAAAAAAACGGGCACATCTACACGTGCTTATTGCTCCAGAGCTTATAGCTGCTGGGTGAACATCTGTATGTGCACCCAGAATCACAGCACATCGAGCCACAGCAAAATAGCCCTGGTTGGCAGGGACCTTGTGGGTCAGCCTGCCAGTCCGGGGCTGCTCCCCATAGCTCAAAATGCTTTGAGGGGCTGGCTGGGGCATGAGGGTGCTTCAGCATGGAGCTAGCCAGCAGAAAGCACCATTGTGCCCAAACACTGAAGTACTCAGCCAGCCCCTGCAGCATCTACATGTGCACTGCTGCAGGTTTTTACTCTGCAGCAAGATAATGCTTGTATTTACAAGTATTAACCTAGTATGGAGTAAATTAGTTTATTCCAGCCCAAAAGGGGTGCACATGTAGACACTGGGCACATCTACACATGCACATTTACTACATAGTAGCCAAAATTACTGCACAGTACAGATGAGTGTCTACATGTGCATGCCTGTATTGCACAGTAAATATGCCAAGTTATGCTGACTTGAGCATAAATTTGATACCTGCATCATGCGGGTATCAAATTTATGCCCAATTAGTTACTGCACAGTAACACACATGTAGATGCCATACTGAGCAGTAACACTGTGTGTGGACTGACTTGGGACTAACTTTAGTCCCAAGTCAGTCCACACAGTGTTAATGCACTTTAATGCTTGCACATGTAAATGTCAGCCTATTCCTGCTTACTACACAGTAACTTATTGCACAGTAAAATTAAGCCAGAGTAAAAGCATGTGCACCCACCTGGCTTCAACTGCCCCCTTGCGTGCCACCTTGGTCTGGGCGGTAGAGGGTGTAAGTTCTCTAGCACTGTGGGTTCCCAAGGTGGGGTTCAGTTGTTCCTCTGGCCTTCCCTGAACTATCCTGCTACATCTTGGAATGTTATATCACCTCCCCTACATGCCAGCCTTACGCTGGGGTGGGTGCCAGATCTTGACACGGCAGCCTCTCCAGTACAGATATTCTTCGTGCCCAGTCATATCCTCCTCTATCCTTGGGGAAGGATAATTAGCTGGCCCAGGCTGTAGGCCTGTGATTCTCTTGAGTCGGTCGGGTCTCCTCTTGGGGCCCAAGGGTGCCCCTCTCGAGCAGGGATAAAGGAAAAAAAAAGAAACCAAAAGAAAGGACCCGAAAGGTCTCCCTATCCGATGTCCTACTGGTCAGCTTTCTCAGCCTTCCTGCCTGAATTTGGCAGTGTTCCCCTGATGCTGGTCCTGCAGGGCTCCCCTCTCTTCTGCGCCCCTAGCCCAGCTACCTGACCAGTCAAGTGAGGACACCTTTGCTTCCCCAAAGTTGGCTTCAGCCTCTCCCTTGAGCTCATCTTCATGGTTGTGCCGCTGCTTGGCACTTCCCTTGATGTATCTCCTCGGCAGCACTAAGGGGAAGGCCCTCCTAGCACTCTACCCCTCTTGGGGCTCGATCTCAGTACCCCTGGTGTGAGGCGCTCTCGGTGCTCCTCCCACTGCCCGTCACTCGTGCATTTCAAATTCACGCCGCTCTCACCTACTACCGGCATGGAGACCCTCCACCTCCTCACTGGCTCTCCCTTCCCTACTGTCGGCAGCCATTTTTATTTCTGCTGGCCCGTATGTCCTTGTGACGTTACCTGCCAGCCTTAATCACATAAACGGATGGCTTGTAAACCGTGTGGGCTTTTCTTTTAGATCTTTTAGCGCTGCTCCTCCTGAAGGTAAGTAATTGTTTTGCATTTCTTTATTTCACCATTTCTCCCTGCGTTGAGCCCTGCGAGCGGGGCTTCCTGACCCCTCTTCTCACTATCCCTGGCACAGCATGTGTAGACATGTTTACTGAGACATCTACTGCTCAGCTAATTAGTCTACTGTGCAATAAACATCTCATGTAGATGCTCTTACTGACTTAGAAATAAACTGACTTGTAAAAATGAACATATGAGCAAATTATTATGGGTATACACAAACCTATTTCACCCAGAATTGCTGCATGTTGCCTTTTTGAAGCTACTGCAAGTTTTAAAACAAATATTCTATAAATATACTTTTAAGTAGCACTTATATACCTATTTATATGTAGTACAAACTTTATATAATGTTAGTTTGAGACTAAAAACCTCATGGTTTAACATGCAGTTCACTGGGCTGAGCCCCAGCATAGTCAACAGTATTTAAAGCTATGGTGACCCCACACCTCAACATGCTTCAGTAAGCATGTGTATTCCAGATACCCCCCACAAAGGATCCATCTGCTAGTTAGCCATCCACTCATGACTGGAACCAAGTCTTCTTGTCATGAGTCCCAGATTCTTCCAAAATTGTATATGCAGTGGAGGTGCAGGACAATCTGGTCCATCTGCACTTCATGGAGGGCAGGGCCACACTATCATATGCAAGAAGCTGAGAGAAGGGCCAACAGAGGGAGTTCTGGGCAAATTGTTTGTCTTCTTACCCCATCTTCCCCTCCCCTTGCCCCCCACCCCAATCTCAATTTGGTAATGTTTGCCAGACATTTAAGGCTGTTGAAAAAATAGGAATAACTGGAAATGGGAAAGAAAGGCACAGCTCAGTTGTAGGAGCGAAGAGGAAGTCAGAATGTATTAATGTAGTAGCTCACCATGACTTGAAAAAGAATTGGCACTGAGGAGGGTTGTGCATAATAGGCTCTACTAAATACTGTATTCAGACAGGCTGTACTAACTTATCTTTGTGATAGGGTCCTTTCAGCCTGTTTGCACACTAAGAACTACATGTTTTATAGTCATACTCAGTGGGCACATCTATACATGCAAATGATCCAGGGTGAGTTTACTCTAGAGTAATTTACTTTAGAGTAAACCCATCCCAGGCAGGTGTCTATACATGTGGGGAAGCAGGAGCAGATTTGCTGCTCATGGCAGGAATCTGCTTCTGCCTTTGCTGGCCTTGCAGCAGCCTCCTGCAGCAGCCAGAGGGAGCTGAAGAGGAAGTTGGAAATCTAGGCTCCCCTGGATGATATCCCAAGAGCTGGCAGGCAGCACAGGGCCAGGAAACAGCTGTCCCTGGCAGGAGCTGGAAGATTGCTCTCTGCTCCTGGGAGCTGCTTGTTGCCAGCAGAGCTCAGGCAGGGACAATATCCCCCTGCCCTGGCAGCAGGGAGCTCCCAACCCCCACTCGGCAATCATAGAGCAGGGGCTGGGAGATAAGAATCAGGAATCTCCCACCCCTGTTGTCCAGTGCCCAGGAGCACATTTGCTCCCAGCCAGCCATCTACACACTATTTACAGTCATACTTGGCAGTAATTATTCCTGAGTAAATTTGCTAGTTGTATTTACAGGTAGCAAATTACCGTGCAGTAAGTGTCTGCATGTGTAGACAGTGATGGTTACTGTGCAGTAATTTGCTCTACATAATTTGCTATCAAGTAGACATGCCCAGTGTTGGTTACATTTAATCAACATCATAGTTAGTTTCCATGAGGGAACCAACACACAAGGCTAGTCCAGCATGGGCAGCTCATGGACCAAGTGTTCTGAACCAACCCTGCACACTGCATGCTGTACATGCCAGAACCAGTCCAGGGTTTGTAGATGGAGCTGGCACAGGGAATGCGCTGCATGAGATGCTGGAGCCAGACCATCCCTGCACACTTGCTTCAGTGTGTGGGGCCAGCCTGTGGGCCCAATCCTGACTGACCCTAGAGCCAGTGTTCAGAGCTAGTGCAATGAGGCACTGCATGCAACGCATGCCCCTGATCAGCCCCCTGGGCTGTGTGCATTGTGTGTTAGGTCCATTCTGATGCATCAAATGCAGCACGCATCCACCCTGGTTCAGGGCTTATGCTGCCAGGCCAATATGAGGCATCTACTGCAAGCAGTTCCTATGTTGGACTAGTGCTGCACACTGGCTCTGATGCACCAGGATAGTCTGTGGGCTTGATCAATGAACAAATGCACAGGACCAGTCCAGTGTGGGTGTTACATTCAGCACACAGGGTCAGGGCCAACATATGCCACATTCACTGCATGAAATTTGTCTGAGACCCACAGGCTGGGGCTTAGGGCTCTGTAGGCTGGATCCAGCCTGCGGGGTGCATCTTAAAACCCCTGCATTAAAGGGTGTGTGGCTCAGTGAGGTGGGGACTAGTTTGGAAGGGAATAGGTCTGGTATTTAGCCTGGATTGGCCACTTCATTCATTTTAGCCAATTTATGAAATGCAAAGTACAGGGGCTCAGTTTTAGAAGGGGAGCTAGAGAATGGTATCATTAGCCTATGACCTGTCACCTTGTAGTTCAAGCACTGAGCTACCCAGTTAGGGAGCTGCAGGATTGAACCTTCACTGGGTGAAGGTGACCTAGAACTTGGGTCTCTTTGCTCTTTCCTGGGTCATAATTGGAGAGACTCCAGCAGAGGGCAATGACAATAGTTAGGGGACTGGGGCACATAACTTATGAGGAGAGGCTGAGGGAACTGGGCTTATTTCATCTGCAGAAGAGAAGACTGGGAGGGGGGATTTAATAACAGTCTCCAACTACTTGAATGGTGGTTTCAAAGAGGATGGAGCTGGACTGTTCTCAGTGACAGAACAAGGAAGAATGATCTCAAGTTTCAGCAACAGAAATTTAGGTAAGATATTAGGAAAAACTTTCTCATTAGAAGGGTAGTAAAACAGTGAACAGGTTACCCAGAGAGATTGTGGAATCTGCATCCTTGGAGGTCTTTAAGATCTGACTAGACAGCTTTGACTGGGACATGTGGATGGTTCTGCTTTGAGCAGGGGGATGTACTAGATGACCTCCTGAGGTCCCTCCAATCCTAATTTTCTATGATTCTATGATTTTCATGAGTTATGCTCATGTATGTGCTTAGAAGAGCTGTGTATTTGCTGAACCAGTAGACAACCGACTGCACATCCTTGATAGCGATATGAACATTCACATGTCCATATTGCATGTAGACTAGGCTCACAAACTGTACCTAAGCGCCAAAAATGGGAGTTATGAGCCTGGGAGCCTGCTGCTTGGTAGGATTCTGCCTCTAGTTCTCACAACTTTGCCTTCTGTGTCTTGTGTTCTAACCCCTTAATCATCTTCATTGCTTACCTCTGGGTCCTCTCCTGTTTCTGTATTCTTCTCAGAATTTGGAGGCTAGGACTAAACATAACATGTCAGCTGAGGCTTAAACAGCACCGAGTAGAATTGAATGATCATTTCCCATGTCTTGTATAAAGGACTCCTGTTAAAGCAGCCCAAGATTGTATTTGTTTTTTCTATGACTGTGTCACCTTGGTAGTATATTTTGAGTTTGGGATCCTGCACACCTCCCTTTTTGGGAGTGCGACTGCCTTGCCAATTATTAGGAGTTTGTCTGGAAAGTGTGGTAGAAGTTTCTTTGAACTGATATAAACTAGAATTAGGTCACTGCCCTGCTCTTGTAGATTTATTAAATCAGAAAAAAGCACTTGCTTTCTTAAATCAGCTTCATCTTGCAAACACAGAAGTTTAGCAGGGATTTGGAGTACAGATGTTTCCCAAGACCCAGGAGGGAGGGAATTTAGAAAAGCAGAACATGGAAATTAGAAGCTGGGGACAATGCTCAAAATATGAAATTTTGAAGAAATTGGATCTGGAAAAATTTTGAACATTTTTGTCTTAGAACTGGCTGCAAACTAATGGAAGTCTTATAAGAGAAGGGAAAAATGGAAAATAAAAACATATTTGAAGAAGTAGGGAAGTTGAAGTTGTTAATGATACTGAAAAGTGCTGGTAAACAGCTGTATATCCATCTATGATTGGGCCAATGCCTCCTGCTTTGTTGGAGGATGCTGTGGCACCAAGATAAAACAGGCAAATCTGAGTTTAATGCTGTCATTAAAGCATTATGAGATTTTTATTCAGCTATAAAAATGTGGTAGTTTAACAGACTCTATCACTTAGTACTTTTTCATTCAAAAATCCCATTCTTTTACTGGCAACTTTATGAAGGGACCTGAAGGCTTGGGCCTGTAGTTTCTGAAACTGTAGACAACACTATAATAAAAAAGCTATATGCATCTATGGAAGATTGCAAAGGTCTGGTTTCCATGTGTGAGCCTGGCACCACCATCTAAAGAACAGGAAGCTACATAGTAAGTTAGTGAGTATAACACAAGCAAAAATCTACCTTGGGCAGGAACCCTGAGCACTGAGAATAAATTTGAAAGCATTGGTCATTGCTTGAAAATAACCTAGCCAATCTAAACTGCTCACCCCTCACCACATGGCCACATTACTAAGTCAATTCACAAAGAGTTAAAAGTGCAAAATGCTAGATTAGCTTGTTAGCAAGTCAAGCAAAGCAGCTGGTCTGGTTTCTTTGTCCACTGATTTTCCTTTCTGGCTTTTCTTATACAGTAAAAGCTGTGTTAACCAGCATTTTACTAACTGAAATACTCTACTAACCAGAATTTCTAATATCCTCCCCATATAAATCCTCACTTTAGCAACCGGAATTGTTGCCAAGTTTATCCAGGATGTGCATACACATGCGCATCAAGTATTTGCACTACAAGTATGGCACTGTCTTCCATATAACTCTCAGATAACCAGAATATTTAGATAACTGGCACCCCCCACTCATGCTGGATAACAAAGCTTTTACTTTCTTTGGTTATAGAACAGGCAAGCACAGGAGTGATGTGGTTATGAAGAAGTCCAGTACTCAACATGCTTACAACAGGGACATGTGATAATAGTTAAGAACATGGGGTTTCCTTCCCCAGTAGAGAGATCAGTGGAATCTCCATCCATAACTTGCTTTCAGCCACTGGACTTCAACAATTCTAATAGAAACTAATGAGATTATGTGTCCAGTGTTAAGTGACAGGCCACTTTTTGCAGATTTACCAGATGTTCAGTTTGGAACTTGAGGTTTAAAAAAGAAAAATGGGACAATTGTAGGCTGGAATTTCCAGTCTAAGGACATTAGCTGCCTATAGCCCATTAAATTTCACTTGGGTATCTAACTTATGTAGTCCCAACCATAATGAACCAAGAACAATGGTGACTAGGGACACAAACTGATGCTGAAGGAATTCACACAGTTATAAAACAAAGAAAAGCTTTACAGTTAGCATCAGTATGGACAGTGTCACTGAACAGCAAGCTTCTCTGGCAGTAGTAAATTATTATGGAGAGTGTGGGTCTCCTTTACTAAAACTCCTAACTGACTTGTTACAAAAGAAGTATAAATGGGAATAGCCAGGGGAATGCCTGAAATAGTCTGATGTAGCTAAACATGTCCTGGCATCTGGGAAGTGTGAGTGTGACTCCTCCCAGCTTTACCTGCAAGCTTGGCTGGCTGTGTCTCCCCTCCAAGTGGGAGCTAGGAACTCACGCAGACTGCCAGATGGCAGTGAGACGCCTGACATGTATGAGTCATGCACCCTGACGGAAACAGAAAGACACGACACACAAGCTGAGGAAGAGGGGGAGAGGCCTTCCAGAGCAGTATTTGGAGCAGTGAAATTTCACAGAGATCTCAAACAGACAGACAGAGATGCACACAGGGAGAGAGAGGGAAATATGAGCATGTATAAGGAGGAAAGGATAAAGAGAATGTTAGATAAATTCATAGATTGAAAAATTACAGTGATATGCAGCCTTAAAACCTTATTAAGATCATGGGACTCAAGACTGAGTTACCTTCTATAGCAACCACCAGATTGCAGTGATGATCTCTGGCCTTGTCTCCCTGTCCCTACACCTTATTCAGTGTACATACCTTTTGGGGGATGGGCCAAAGCAGATGTTCTTGCAAGATTTACTTTGCAAGCTGAAGGCTCCCGCTACACCCATCAAGTGGCTTTGCACTTGAAACAAGATGTCCTTTTGGACAACCAGGGTTTCAAAGGAAAGCAAAGAAAATCCTGTTAATATGGTAATGGAGATGAACTGGATACTCTGATGGATTGATTTTTCTTGGTAACAGCTTTGATAGTGGTTAAGGTTTTCAGAGCAGGACTCATGTCTTCATCTACTGACAGGAAATGCCTAGGAGGGTGTACACAATAACATGAGCTAAGTAAAAAGTAATATAAATTAACAATAACAATACTGTTAGAGGGATTGAGAGAACATCTCTTGTGGACCAGATAATGCTACACAGATAGGGGAGGTATGAGATATGCAGAGTCTGAAGTTACTACTGTTCATATTTGTTTGCTCTAGGGCAGTGATTTTCAACTTTTTTTAATTTGCAGACCCATAAACATTTTGAATGGAGTTGCCAACATCTTTGAATTGTAAGTGTGAGGAGTCACATACTTTAGATTGATCATGGCCATCTTTCACAGACTACAGTTTGAAAACCATTGTACTAGGTTAATGTCCAAGAGTCTAAAGCTGGATCAGGGCTTTATAATACTGCACACTAAACAGAAACATCAGTATCTGGTTGGTGGGTCTAAGACCATTTAATTGATTGCAGGGCTCTGGGTGGAAGGGTGAAGAGGGCAAGAGCTCAGGTGGTGGAGTTACTGCGCAGTCACACTGAAGAAGGGCTGTTTTGTGACACTGACTGAGCAGTAGCTCATGACTACTGTGCAATAGCATCACATCATGCTTCCTCCCATGTGACACTACTGTCTTGTGACACTGTGACACTAGTGTCTTATGTAGACATGGCCACACTGGATGGTAGGGATAGTATTTAGAGAGACCTAAATAAATTGGAGGACTGGATGAAAAGAAATCTCATAAAATGCAACGACAAGTGCAAAGTCCTGCACTTAGAACGAAACAATCCCATGCATCAGTACAGACTTGAGACTGACTGACTAAGCAGAACAAGGTGCAATATTCTCAAGTTACAGCAAGGGAAGTTTAGGTTAGTTATTTGGAAAAGCTTTCTTGCTAGAAGGGTAGTAAAGAACTGGAACAGGCTACCCAAAGAAGTTGTGGAATTTCCATCCTTAGAGGTTTTTAAGACCTGGGAAGACAAAGTCCTGGCTGGGATGATATAGTTGGGGATGGTCCTGCTTTAAGCAGAAGGTTGGATTAGATGCTCTCTTGAGGTTCCTTCCAAGTCCAATTTTCTTTGATTACACAAATGAAAATATATTAATAAACACAATATCACATTTGTGCTAGGGGTAGAACTCACAGATATTCAGGCCTGATATATCATCCAGAATCAAATGAATCAAAAGCCTCCAGAAGACTGCGAGACTTTACTGTATAGTCAGTAGACTGAGGAGGAAATGCAGTTTATGTAAAGCCCACAAAAGAGTTAATCTGCAGGTACCAGGAGTTGCTATATAACAGTGACCCACCCTCAGCTTCACTGGCCACATCTACATGAGTGGTGGACTGTGCAGTTGTTTAGGACTTGCATAAACAAGTCCTAAATGACTGTTCAGTAACCAGTGTTACTGTGCAGTACTGTTGCTGCATGTTTTTTTTCCTGATGCTACTGCACAGTAGCAACAAGCTCATTACTACTGCATAGTATCGTTGCTGCGCAGTTAGTGCCCAGCAAAACTACTGTATGGTGGCAACAACCTGTGGCACAGTAACTCATTCCTCCTGCACCATAGCAACTCATGGAGACATGCCCACTGACTGCCAACCTTTTTTTTTTTTGTGATGTAACAATTTTGACTGGCATTTTGTTGGTTGAATGTATCATCACTTAAAAGTTGGAGGGGCTTGGTAGGTGGAGTTAAATGAACTCAGCTTTCTATTTTGATAGTGGAGTTGAGGTAAGCTTTATAGTAAAGCAGCTGGCATTCTCATACATCTCAATACTTCTAAATAATATCACCCCATATCCAACAGACAGAAGAGTGTAGGTTGGTTAAGAGTAAGAAGGACCATAAAGAACTTCTGAAGGACACAACACATTTCTGAAACTAGCAGCAGAATGGTAAATCAAAATCAGCAGACATTAAATCCCATTCAGTGGACTAATTTAAACTATTTTTATGTGCTGGTGTAGCCTGAAATAACTGGAACCATCCAAGAAAAGAGTTATTTTGTAATATCTAAATTAAGACCTCTGCTCAGTGCTCAACAATGGTCAAAAAGGCAAATAAAACGTGGGGCTTTATTCAGAAGAGTCTAGAGAGCAATAAGAGCAGTATTGTAAAATCATTATAGAAACTGAAGGGGAGGGTGTGGCTTTCCCTTGAATACTATAATCATGTCAGGTTGTACCATCTCATAAATGACATTGCCAAAGAGAAAAGCCTAGAAGAGAAGAATGAAGATTTTTCACAAAACTGACAGAAGTGAGTTTTCTATTTGTAAGATTAGGAGTGCTTTGTTTGTGAGATGTAGATGCTTAGAAGTATTTAGGCACTAAGTCCAATTAGTTCTTAGGGGCCTAAATACTTTTGAAGATTTGAGCCTAAAGGCCTGTCCCAGTGACCACTGAAATCAAGTTCACTTGACAGTGGCATAATTAGGGGTGGGTGACCAGGGCACATGCCCTAGGTGTCAAATTGAGGGGGGAGGGGACTGAGGGGAACATACAATCATGCCTGTGGTGTGGTGGCAGCCACGAGTCACTGCTGCCCCCATGGGATAGAGCTGCCTTAGGCACCCGGCCACATCACTATGCCTCTGCCACCCAATTATATTAGCTGCTACAGCTAGCACAGTGAAAAAAAGCACACAGTAGAAAAACATGATCACTGTTCCAGCTGGCAACATTTCACTTTCCATCCTGAAAGACCAGGTACCCATTCACATGACACTCTCAGCTTTGGGCTGAGTCTAGAGTGGGCCTTAAGCTCTGCTTTCAGAGCCATAGCAAGATGCTGCAGTCATCCTGCCACCAGGTCCATTCATTTAAGTCAGCAGAAGTCACTCTGTTTACTTAAACTTTGGATGAGGCTCTAAAGGACAGACTGAATGAAAAGAGGAATTAAACAACAAAAGACCATTGCATCTGCCTTGTTGCAGACACAAGTGAGATGGGGATGCTCAATGAGATTAAAGTGCAACAGTGTAAGATGGAATAAAGGGCAATACTTGTTTATCCAACATATAATCAACCTGTTCTGCTCACTCTTACAAGGTATGATTGAGGCAAACAGTGCAGTAATTTTCAAAAACAGCATTTGGATACTATAAATGAAAGAATTACCTGGAGATATACTGGCAAAGATGAAATGACAAGGGTTCCAGTTCTCATGCTCCAAGGCACAAACTGATTGTCAGCTGGGGTCAGGAAGGTGTATTTCTCCACCTAGCATAGTGCTGCATCATTGGTCAGTGTGTCTTCCTTTTTACTTTTCTCTATAAGCATCTGCTATAGAACATGATTAGTGGAAAGACATAAGTCTGACTAGAGCACTAGTTTGACAGAAACTTTTTCTAGCTAGGTTTGTGCAAAGCAAGCCTACACAATGCTATGAATGACTTCTAATCCACCTAAGTCTATAGGGGTCTTTCAAGAGGGGTAAATTTCACTCTGAGTGAACAGAACAAAATGGAAAGAAAAGAGGGCACACCCCAAATTTAGTCTCTTAGAGTGAGCTAACAGAACTTTAAACTCATGATTTAGAAAAGTGAGTTTTCCTGAAAAGAAATAAAGCAGCAGAAAGTTGTAAGTAATTCAGATTTGTTGCTTGAATGAGTCCAGGATGGGTTAGTAGAAGGAAGAACTGACAGTGGTCATAGTATCATAGTATCATAGTACCTAGGGTCAGAAGGGGCCTAGAGCAGGCCGTCTAGTCTGACCCCCCGCCAATTGGCAGGAAACGTGTGCCAGGGTCACAGGACCCCAGCCAAGTACCTATCTAATCTACTCTTAAAGACACCCAAGGTAGGAGCAAGAACAACTTCCCTAGGAAGCCGGTTCC
>JAGPOW010001244.1:218543-229062 GCA_030014935.1 Caiman crocodilus | reverse complement strand
ACTTTCAGCTGATGCTGTCCTAAGTCATTGTGCCCTTGGGTGAAGCCTGGTTTCTCCCCTCGCCTCCTCGGTCATTAAAAAGGTATGTGTTCCGACTTACGTACAAAATCGACTTAAAGATGGTCTCAGGAACGTAACTTGTTCGTAACCCGGAGACTGCCTGTATTATTTGTGCAACCTATCTGCTTGAGCTTTATTTATATAAGTTATAGGCCCACTGCTTAATAGCTGGAGTGAGCAATTAACAGAAAACACAAGGAAGGCAGAACTGTTCAATGGTTACTTTGCCTTGATTGTCACTAAATAAATCCAGTGGCAGTCTATTCCAGACCTTGGGGGCTCAGACAGTAAAGAAGTTCGTCCTTATGTTCAGCCTGAATTGGTCATGGAGGAGTTTGTGACCATTCGATCTTGTCACACTACACAACAACACAGATCAGTAAACAAAACACAACACAGAAGAAGTCAGACACACAGACACATTTTCCAGCACAGGAAAGATTAATATGAAGCATGCTGGAAAGGCAGGTTCCAGGTCTTCTGGAAGGGGAGGGCGAGGGGTTAGAGGGGGTAGGGGGAAAGCTAGAGCTGCAAGTTCCATTGTCCCCCACAGTATGGATGCATCCTCTTTCCTGGCAGCCATGAGGCTTCTGCTACCAGTAGAAGTAAGGAGGTGGGAACAGTACCTGTCCCTGCACTTGCATCACCTCCCCTAACTCCATAAATAGGCACCAGCAGAAAAATGACAGTCTCCTCCACCCCAATTTCATCTCCAAGCATAAGCCTCCCACTGCCAGAGGAGATGGATCTGGAACCAGGGAACCTGAGTACACTAGCAAAAGAAATTCTGGGGATGAAGGGGGATTCTGACTTGGTGCTCCACACCCTTCAAAGTTCTCCTAGACCCAGGTCTCCTTCTCCAGAAAGCTCCTCAGAAGAGGTTGAGGTTGTTGAGGCTGAGGCAAGTGGCTCAGCTGAGTCAGATCCTCCTGTGGTTGTGCCTCAGCTTGCTGTGGAGGGGGATAAGGCAGGAGCCCGACCCTCAACCCAGAAGTGGAGGTAGTGGGAGTAGTGTAATGGGAGGGGGTTGCTGTCTGCCAGCACTGCCAAAGGCAGATCATCCAGGGCAAGGAGGTGAAACACTTCACTACCATGGTGATGTTGCTGCATCTCAGGCAGCAGCACCCCCTTGTCCTTCTTCCTCCTCAGCCTGGTACCAGGGCAAGCATGTCCAAACAGAAGTTCCTGCTCACTCCAAAACTCCTGTCCCCACAAAGCAGAGGCAGGCCACCCTGGAGCAGTGGGTGAAAGCTGCAGACAGAGGGGGGCATGTTTCAAGGGTGAGAGAGTTTACCCAGAGCATTGGGTAGATGCTTGCTCTGGATAAACAGCCCTTCTCTTTAGTTGAGTGGCCAGGGTTCAGGTGGCTCATGGCACTCATAGACCCATCTTGCCAAGTGCCCACATGCACCACCTTTAGCAGGATGGTGGTGCCCTCCCTGTATGAGGCATGTAGGGAGTACTTGAGGGATGACCTGGACAAGGAAGGGCTGCAGGTAGCCTTGCACTTCACTTCCAACATCTGGAGCAGCTGGGGTGGTGATCATACCTGCCTCTCCTTCACAGGGCACTGGTGTGACCAGTCAGGCTGTCGATGGGCTCTCCTTCAAGCCAAGGTGTTGGATGAGTCCCACACAGCAAGGGAGTCACGGTGGCCATGAACTGCATGGCGCAGGGGTGGCTCAATGGGCAGAATGAGCTCACCCGCGGGTTCATGGTCACTGACAATGGGGCCAATATGATCCAAGGCCATCCATGATACCAACTTGACCAGAGAAATCCAGGGCAGCCTAAGGGCCAAAAGGGGAGCACATTTAAAGTGGAAACAGGGAGAAATCACCAAAGATGAATATACCTCCTCTCCTCACACTTGTAGGGAGGCAGTTAGATGGGCCAAAGCTACCATGGAGTTGAGGATGGCATCCCAAGTAAAGGACAACAAGAAATTGTTCTTTAGGTATAAAGGGAGTAAAGGATGCCTCCAGGTGACAGCATCCTGGGCTTGCACACTGCACCATCACAGCTCATGGTTCCATGCCAGGTGTGCAGAAGCACCCAGGACACCATGACAATCATCATCAGCAGGGCATAGTGGGTTAGGCATCTCTAGGTCCACACAAACAGCTCCTTATGTTGCACCTGGGACACACACAGCAGGGCATGCTCAGGGTGCAGAGTGGCTGTAAGGGGTGCCTGATTCTGGGGTGCCTCTCTGGAGAGGCTCCCTGTGGGGAGGGCAGGGGTGCAGATAGCTCTGCAGCCCAGTGGTCTGAGAGCTCTGCACCCCCTGAGCTTGGGCACCATGGACTTGGCAGCAGCACAGGAGACAGACTGGTCTTCAGGAGGAGAAGGCAGACAGCAGAGTCTGGAGCCATGGCAGCAGATGCTTCCAGGATCTTGGCCTGTCCCATGCTGGGAAGGGAACTGGGGAGGCAGGCTGCCTGTGACTAGCACTCAGCAGTCCACTGTCCCCTGGGGAGTGAGGCAGGATGGGGAGCTTGGCTGCTGGCTGCCCGGGCCAGAGCCTTGCCAGAGAGACTTATCATGGTTCCTGGGCACCTGGGTACATCTGGGTAGTGCACGGGTCCCTGCTAAGAGCATCCCATCTTAGAAATGTTGCAAACTTCCACAGCGTCTTTCTCATGTCTCTGCAGGACCTGCAAGTGCACATGGGGGAGAGGCTGCAGTTGGCAGCTGGGATGCAGGCTCAGGGTTGCCGATGCCCATGCCCAGGGCCCTGCAGATGTGTCAGCTTAACAGGATGAGGAGCCAGGACCACACCTTCCTCCTGGACCAGCTGGTGAAGGCTGCAGAGGACCACTTGGCGGAAGCACGGGCATGGTGGATGAACATTGCCTGTGAAGATGTAGAGCACTAGCCAGACCATGAATTCAGAGCTTACCTCCTGGTAAGCAGGAGTGCATAGAGGCCCTGTAATAACAGGGTGTACTTGTCACCAGGACAGTGGATGCCACAGAGAATGACTGCCAGATGCTGGACACTGTCCTGGCTCTGGTAGTTGTATTGGTGCTGCCTGCTTCCCTGTCCCTCACCATAGCCCAACTGAACCTTGCAGCCACCTGCCACCCAGCTGCAGGCCCCTTTCTGGCCCTGGGTGGAGGTCCATTGCTGCCTTCATGGGCCAGGAACCCCTGGCCTGGCCTCCACCATGGGTTCCCTGCCACCCAGCTCTCCTTCCCCTGCTACCTGGGCTCAGCCCTTGTGCTCACCCTGGCTCCACACACCGATGAAGCAGAAGCTGCCTGCAGCAGGCCCAGGACTGTGCATTGACCCTGGTGGCCCTGGACACTGGCTGTCAGAGGGGGAGCCACTCACACCAAGGGATGAGTGGCCACTGTAGCCCCTGGATGAGATCTCTGCCTGCCGGACTTGCTGCAGCATGCATACCTACAGGGGAACAGCCAGCAGCCAGGGTACTGGCCACTTTTCCCTGGGTTCCACCCTAAGTGCCCCCACCCCAAGGCCACCCACCCCTGGAGGGCACCCACACAAACCACCACATTGTAAATAGTTTGCATGGGGAAGAGAGTGTTTTATTGTTGGTGAGGGGGTGGGTAGTGGAGGGGCTTTGTCATTAGGGAGGGAGGTGGGATGGGCTCTGTTGTTGGGGAGGGAGCAGGAAGGGTGGGGAAATGTTTGTTGAGGTGGGGATTGGAGAGGGGGAGTCTGATGTGAGGGGAATAAAGTGTTGTGAGATGTGTCTTCAGCAAGCATGGTGCTGGGGGTGGGTGGTCCATGGGCAGCTGTCCAGGGGGGCTTCAGTGGGGAGTGCAGGGGGAGGTGGTCAGCTAGTTCCTCTCACATCTGGTACACGGGCCCCTCCTTGCAGATATGTAGCTTGGCTGGGGCCTTGGCTGCCACTGTCACTGCCACTGTAGCTGATGTTCCCGCTGCCAGGTATCCTTTGCCCACCATGCCTCCTCTGCCTGGGCCTCACAAAACAGCTGCCCCTGGGCCTCACTGATGTTATGCAGTATATAGGCTGTGATAATGACCTGGGGGATATTAATAGAATCATAGAAAATTACGGTTGGAAGGGACTTCAGGAGGTCATCTAGTCCAATCCCCTTCTCAAAACAGGACCATCACCAAGTAGGTCATTCTAGCCTGGCCCTGTCAAGCCAGGCCTTAAAAGCCTCCAAGGATGGAGATTCCACCAAGGAAATTCATCCTAATATCTTCCTGAAATTTCCCTTGCTGCAACTTGAAACGGTTGCTCCTTGCTCTGTCATCTGCCACCACTAAGAACAGTCAACTCCATCCTCTTTTGAACCACCCTTCAGATAGTTGAAAGCTGCTATTAAATACTCTCTCAGTCTCTTTTCTAGACTAAATAAGCCCATTTTCTGCAATCTTTCCACTAATTCATGTGCCACAGCACCCTCACCATTTTGCTGCCCTTCAGTGGACTCTCTCCAATGTATCTACATCTTTTCTGTAGTGGGGGGCCAAAAACTGAACATGTACTCGAGATGTGGCCTCACCAGTGCTGAATAGAGGAGAATAATCACTTCCCTGGACCTACTGGAAACACACCTACAAATGCAGTCCAGTATGCCATTAACTTTCTTTGCAACAAGGGCACACTGCTGGCTCATATACAGCCTATTGTCCACTGTAACCCCCAGGTCCTTTAATGCAGAGCTATTGCCCAGCCAGTCAGCTCCAGCCTGTACTGGTACATGGGATTATTCTGTCCTACATGAAGGACTTTGCATTTGTCCTTGTTGAACCTCATGAGGTTTATTTTGGCCCACTCCTCCAATTTGTCTAGGTAACTGAATCCTATCCCTACCTTTCAACATATCTACTAATCCCCCAAGCTTGTTGCCAACTCCAAACTTGTTAAGGGTCACGTTATACCATCTTCCAGGTCGTTGATGAAGACATTGAACAAAACTGGCCCTGGAACTGACCCCTGGTGCACTCCACTTGATACCAGCTGTGAACTAGACATTAAGCTATTGATTACTATCCTCTGACACTCCATCCAGTTTTCTATCCATCTTACAGTCCATTCATCCAGCCCATACTTCCTTAGCTTGCCTGCAAGAATGTTGTGGGCAACTATATCAAAAGCCTTGATAAAATCAAAATATACCACATCCACTGGTCTCCCCACATCCTCAGAGCCAGTTACCTCATCATAGAAGGCAATCAGGTTGGTAGGCATGACTTGCCCTTGGTTAATCCATGCTGACTGTTCCTAATCATCTTTTTCTCCTCCAGGTGCTTAGAAATGGATTCCTTGAGGATCTGCTCCATGATTTTTCCAGGGACTGAGGTGAGGCTGACTGGTCTGTAGATCCCTAGTGTTGGCATTGGATTTTAGGACTTAAATGCCTTGTTTCAGGGGGATCCAAAATGCTCAGATGAATCATGACCTTTCCACTTGATAATAGGCAAAATTTTTGATATACAGTGGTAACAGAAAAGAATAAAACACACAGATATATAGCTGCCAATCCTAGGGCTGTCATCAGAGTCAAGATACATTTATCCAAGATGCAAGCTTCACTCTGAGGTTCTCTCTTAAATGTCAGATGTCAGCAGCCTGGAGGTTGGTGGCTGTGGCCCCCCCCCCCCATATGTGTATGTGTGTGTGGTAGGGCTCCAAAGTGCTGGACATTGTGATGAGCCCTTAACCATTGCTCAAATGTCACCCATACCCGCTTTGACTCAGTTTCTTCCCTCAGCATTCTCTAACCTGGTAACTGACTTTTAGCCAATCAGGTTTAAACAGGGCATGGGGAATGTATGGTCTGAGATGTCTATTAAACCTTTTAGTAATATGGCAAGGAGTGACCCTGATCCTGAAAGGATAGAAAGTTACTGACCTGGAGAGAGCAAGGGAGATGGGAACCGGGTCAAAGACAGGGCAAGGATAATTACTTACTAGACGCTGCTGGGAAAACTCACACACCAGACAGAGATCAGCACTTAAGCAGTGTTCTGCAGCATTAAAAAGAAGGCAGCATGGGCTATTCATTGCTCCTGGGGGCACTACAGGAGACAAGAGAATTGATGAGGGAGGTAGAGGAGAAAAGAGCTCCACGAAACCAAAGAAGCACCCCAATTCTGAGAACAGATCGATCGGGTGATGATATAATCATGGCAGATGCTGTGCCTGGAAGAAAAGAAGAGGAAACAAAGTTAAACATAATGAGCCTTAAGCTGACTTGTCACAAGGAGGGGGAGGAGAGGGACTGGTTAATGTTAAGCTAGTATTTTGCTGGATTTTATGGGGAGCACAAAATAAAACTAATTCACTTTTACTTTTCTAGTTGGGTGGTTAATGACATTGTATCTCAATGGGGGAAATAACTATCTTATCTTTCCATGACACAAGACATGGCAGGTAAACCTCAAAGGGAAATTATTCATTAATCAACCCTGACCCTGCCACAAGCGGTGCATTGGCCAGGAAACCACCAACAGCTCCCTGGCAGGATGAAAACCACGGAGGTTCAGACTCCTGTTGATTGGCAACAGGTGCACACCTTGACCTTGCATGGACAGCAAGCACAGATGGAAGAGCTGGCAAGGATGAAAGCCAGGAGACAGAGGCCAGGATTTGGCTATTCACATGCCAGCAAGGTCTAAGTGAGAAGATCAAGGTGCAACAAGTAAACTTGTCTCGAGAGGGGAAGGAAGCCAGAATGCCCAAAATGTTTCCTCAAGATGGCATCGAGGCCTTCCTGGAAGCTATTGAATGAGTAGCAATTGTGGCCAAGTGGGACTCCGCCACCTGCGCAACCCCGATAGGGCCCCTACTTATAGGACTGGCTCATGCCACATACCAAACCATGACAAGGTCTGAGGTGAAAGAGTATAATAAGGTAACAGTGGCAATCTTGTACCACTTAGAATTGTCCCCCGTATCATATAGACAAAGTTCTGGGCTTGGAAGAAAGGGGAGGATCTCCGAGCACAGCTGTTAGCACGGAGGCTGGAGGATCTGGTGGAATGTTGGCTCCACCCTGAAGAGAAAACTGTGGGAAAAGTTATAGACATGATTCTATTACAACTATTCTTGGCTGACCTGGGGGAAGCACCCAGCAGTGGGTTAAGAGACACCAACCCTGGTTGAGGAAGCCCTGAGGGTGGCCCATGATTATGTGGTATGTAGCTGAAACAGAGAAAACCTTAGGTGAGAGAAGAGTGGGGTCAGTTTGGAGATTACCAGGCTACCAAGCCGAGAACTCTATAATGGTGAGCCCAGGGAGATTCTGTGCTACCAGTGTGGGAAGAAGGGACACCTGGTCTGCTTTTGCCCTCAGAGGCATCAATCTGAAGATGCTCCTGAGTATCCATACAAAGAAAAAATGGATTGTAACTTTGGTAGGCATAAGGGGCATTAGAGGAAAAACAAACCCCTGGTAGATGGAAGGCTGGGAGATATCATTATCCCCATGGTGGTCGACATGGGATGCACCCAGACAATGATCAGGGCAGATTTAGTGCCACCACAGCTAGGCACCCCAGAGAGTGCAGTGAGAATGATCTGCTTCTATGGGGTGGTTTATACGTATGAAAGAAAGAAGCTCTGGCTAACCATTGTGGGGTAAACTGAGGAGCTGGCCATAGGGTTAGTAGAAACTCTGCCCTGTCCTATGCTACTTGGCATTGATTGGCTCCGTCTGTGAGAAGTGGTCACCCAATCTATGAGAGACCCCAAGGAGGAAGAGCAGCTTAACTGTTTGAAGGAAGTCTATATTAGGGAAACAATGAGCCAGGAGACAGTGGATCTGGACCTAGACCAGATAACTGGAGATGGTAACTTCTGAGAGGAACAGAACCAGGAACTCCTCTTCCAAAATATCTTTCAGGATTGGCTGGCAAAGTGAGATGAGGAAGTGCTAATTCTGATCCTGATGAAACAGAGTCCTTGATTCAAGGTTAGGAATGGCGTGTTATACCACATGGAAGGTAGAAGGGACAGGGAAGAGAAAGCTTAGATACTGGTGCCTTGCCTATACTGGATGGCCCTTCTATGACTGGCACACATTTCCAATGGGTGGGCACATGGGGAGGGACAAAACAGAGGCCAGACTTACTAAACACGTGTTCTGGCCAGGGATGTACAAGATGATTGAGAAATACTTTTGAGAGTGTCCAGCTTGTCAAAAGACAGGGGGAGTAAAATCACCCCGATGCCTCTATCATTGGCCAGATGACCTTTGAACCAAATGGCCCTCAATAGATCAGGGCCGCTTCCCCGCAGTAGGGCAGAATATCAATTTGTCCTCATGATAATAGACTATGCGACCAGAGTCCCCAAGGCAGTCCCATTACATTCTGTAACTGCCTTTAAGATAGCAGAAGCCCTGATGAAGTGGGTGGCCTGGGTAGGAATTTCTCAGAAAATTCTAACCGACCAAGGGAAAAACTTTGTTAACCATCCTGGGTGGGGTTTGTTAAACTCTGCAAACTAAACAACTTGGGATGTCTGTATACCACCCCCAAACAGATAGCTTGGTTGAAAGGTTTCATCGGACCTTGAAAAGTATGCTTCGAGCTTGTATCTGGGGGAGCCCAGGAAATGGAAAGAGCTGCTTCTGCCTCTGTTGTTCTCTGTAAGAGAAACAGCCATGAATCAACCCAGTATACACCTTTTGTTCTGGTTTACAGACACAGTCTCTGTGGGTTAATTGACCTGATATGCAAAGGCTGGACAGAACCAGAGCCAGGGAAGCCTCCATCCCCAAAGACAGTAACAGAGATCAGGGAGAAAGCCTGAAACATTGCCCAAGACAACCTGGGCAGAAGCCAAGTCAGGCAGAAGCGCTTATATGATAGAAACACCTGGAAGAGGGAGCTCCAGGAAGGTGACTAGGTGCTGGTAATGTTATCTGATAATGCGCATAAATTATTGGCATAATGGCAAGATCCCTTTGAGGTAACAAGGAAGGTGGATCCAGTTAATTATGAAGTACTCAGAATTGAACTGGTCCATAGGAAACAGATTTATTACATTAACATATTAAGGAAATGGCACCCACAAAAAGGGTGGCTGATGCAGAAAAAGTGGGCCTGGATAACCTGAGGGGGTCCAGAGATAACCCAGGGGCTGAGGGGACAGCCAAAGGTAAAAGAGACTCTAAGAAGGGAACAACAGGAGAAGTTAAAAGAAATCATAAGAGAGTTCCAAGATATAGAGGTTTCCCTCACCAGCCACTGGGGTTAGGTCCCTGAAAGTTCCCATGGTTGGCAATACAAAAAGCTTATGGGAAAATATAACAGGTGGTGGGCTGATGCATGGCCATGAAAACCATGGTTACTCAAAACTGTATACTGTGGTAGCCAAAATGGTATATAGAATATTAAGCATGGGTACCCAAAAGTATGGTTGGCAAAACCATGGTTGGTGAGGGAAACCTGTATTCAATGATGTACTCTTACATGAGGTATAGAACATAGAATAAAGACCCTGGAAGGTTGTGTGATCCACAACCAATGGAGGCATCTGCTCCCACGTCAGTGGGATGCTTTAAAAAGGGAGATAGAGCAAATGCAACAGCTGGGTATAAGAGTCCTGGAGTCCCTGGGGAAGTTCATTAGTGGTAGTGACCAAACCTGATTGTACCTTGAGACTCTGTAGATTATTTCAAGGCAAATGACTTGGTGGTCTTTGATGTCTTCCCTATTTCAAGAATAGAGGACATGCTAGAAAAGATTGACATAGCAAAGTTTATACCGATGGTAGAGCTCACCAAGGGGTATTGACAAATACCCATGGCTTCCTGCGATCAGGAAAAAAACAGCATTCAGCATCCCCTGGGAGTTATTTCACTTAAAAAAAAATGCCTGTCAGATGGGGTGGCAGCCTCGTTCCAAAGGCTAATGGACAAAACTCTTCCACCTCACCAGGAATATGCCTCTGCCTACATAGACAACATTATAATCTTCTCAGAAGAATGGGAGCAACCCTGCCAACACCTACAGGCAGTCCTTATGAAGCTACGTAGAACTGGGCTAACAGCTAGCCCCAAAAAGTACTTCCTAGACAAAAAGGGAAACCCGGTACCTGGGGTTTACAGTCGGCCAGGGCAAGATACACCCAGTAATGGATAAGGTAGAAGTGATCTGACAATACCAGCATTCTCCAGACCTTAAAGCAGCGATGATCATTTCCGGGATTTGTCAATTACTATTGCCAGTTTATAAAAGATTTTTCCCAAATAGTAGCCCTGTTGAGCCCCAGCCCAAATCTGGGTTCGCGCTCGGAATGCAGATGCCAATATAAACACCGGGCAGTGGAAGTATAAAGAAAAGTTTATTACTAGCAATAAATGGTGCAAGCTGAATAATTCAAGCAAGCAAGCACCCCGAATATTATTTCTGGGATATTTTTATAAAGAAGTTTGCAAGTTTTCACAAGTGTGCCGTTCAGTGATTGGTTACAAGTGAGTGACGCAAGAAGTTCTCTAATGAGCAT
>JAGPOW010001244.1:115520-133248 GCA_030014935.1 Caiman crocodilus | reverse complement strand
GAGGGACTATCGATAAGTTGCCAACCCATGTCTGTCTATTTGTTGTTTTGAACACCCCAGTGTGGCTAATACCCTCACAGTGCCCAGTTGGCCTGTGACTGATTGATCAATCTATCTATCTGTTATTATTATCTGTTGTTCTTATTTTACTATTAGCTCTTTTATATTGCCTTATCTGCTTATCACATTTATCTTTCTGTTTACTGTTGTGCGTGTGTAAGCTATAATAAATTTGCCTTTATTCCACTCCCAACTTTGCCTCCTCGATCCAAATTGATACACTCACAGTGCCCAGCTGGCCTGTGACAGCCAGGGACAGATAAAAGTCAGTGAAAAGTGACCCTCAGTGGTGCCCTCTTGATCTCCAACTCGACCAGACCTGTCTAGTCAGAAGGACCAGTCGGCAACCCCCTCCTGGAAGACAACACCACGCTGAAAGAAGCCTCAGTGACAGACTCCAGCGCTTGTAGGATAGGTATACTTGACTCTGTAGCCTGCTACTGTGTGTGTGTGGGGGGGGGGACCAGCCCCAAGGTTTATGATTACAGTGTTTCAATCCACCTAATAAACTAGAATTTTGAAGATCTTGAGTTGGACATTTGTAGCCAACACCACCACCACTGCTTCCCACCTACCCTGAGCAGCTGAGCCTGCCCCATTCCTGCCCACTCTGAAACCATCCCTGGCCCAGCCCCACCAGCGCCACCTTTGCCAGAACCACTGCAAATTTGAGGGAACACCCGCATGGGGTGTCGGTGGCACTGGGATGGGTGGCTACAGGGGGGCTAAGATGACTTTTGGGATGGCTATACACCCCCAAGCCACCCCTGCACATCGTTTGATGAGCTTTAGTTCAAAGTGCCCCGCCACCATCTTTCTGTGTGGGGATGCCCATGCCTCCTGGAGCAGGTGTAGAAATGCCCTTATTGTTGCTGCTGATGTAGCTCTTCCAGTCATTTTAACAAGGCTTCCATACCTTGAAGGTGTTTTAGTTCAAAAGCACACCACCATTTTCTGTGTGCTGATGCACATTTCACCACTTATACAACTGCACATGACACAGCACAGCATGCATCAGCTCATGTATGGAGCAAACTCAATTAATTGAGTCTGCTCCAACCCACCAGATCCCCACCACATCAGGGGACAAAAAGGTATATGTATAAGGAAACATTAAGAAAGCCCAGCTGTGTGAGTAAATGAAGGGGTGTCTCACTGGGAGTTTAAAAGCTCCTAGAAGAGAAAATGAGAAGAGAAAATAAGTTGTAAGGGGGACAGCTTGCTCCAGGCTGCTATGCTGCTATGCTATGCTAAGGGAGCCAGGCTGCTATGCTGAGGCCAGAGCAGAAAGGGACTCCTCTGTTAGTGTCTAGGAGAGGACAGTGGAATTTTGTTTTGTTTTGTTTGTTTAGTTCAAGAGTGAACTTTAGAAAGCTGTCTGAGGAGCTCCTCAGTGCGCAAATTCTTCTGTTAAAAGCCAGCTGGCTAAATGACTTGCTTACAGGTGGTGGAGAACACAGGCAGTCTCAGCCACCAATAACTGAAATGTGGATATAGAAGCCTTGTGACTGGACCTGGGATCCCCCCACCATCACAATGTTCCTCCTCCTTCCTCATAGTTTCTACCTGGACATCCAGGATATACCCAGGAGCAGCAGATCTCCAGCTGGGCAATGTTACCTCAGCAGCATCCCTGCAACACCCACCATCTTTGCTCTTATACTGAGGCTGCTCCTCCCTGCTTCAATCAGGCAGCCTCCTAGCTGTCATGTGACTACCTGATTGGCTCTGCTACCACCTGCAGGCTCTCTCTCAGTCTGCTCAAGCCCTTAAAGTGGCAAGTACCCCAAAGGTGCTCCACTACACACCATTCCCCTTAAAATCCTTCCAGGGAGGGGTGTCTCTCTGCCACTCCCCCCTGCAGGTTCCTTTGTAGCCTGTGTAAGCTCTTAAAGTGCAAGGCAGCCAAAGGACCATCTCCAATTAGATCATCCCAGCCAAAGCTTTGTCCTGCCAGGTCTTAAAAACCTCTAAGGATGGAGATTCCACTACCTCTCTGAGTCACCTATTCCAGTGTTTTACTATCCTCCTAGTGAGAAAACTATTCCTAAAATCTAACCTAAACTTCCCTTCCTGCAACTTAAGACCATTGCTCCTTGTTCTAATATCTGCCACCACTGAAAAGTCTAGCTCCATCCTCTTCTGAAGCCCCCTTCAGGTACTTGAAGGCTGCTATTAAATCTCCTCTCAGTCTTCTCTTCTCTAGACTAAATATGCCCAGTTCCCTCAGTCTGTCCTCAGAAGTCATGTGCCCCAGCCCCTGAACCATTTTTGTTGTCCTCCATTGGACACTTTTGTTCACTTCTTTTATGTAGTGGGGGGCCCAAAGCTGAACATAATATTCCAGATGTGGCCTCATGCGTACTGAATAGAGTGGAATAATCACTTCCCTGGACCTACTGGCAATACTCCTACCAATGCAACCCAGTATGCCATTATCCTTCTTGGCAACAAGGGTACACTGTTGGCTTATATTCAGCTTATTTTTCACCGTAACCCCCAGGTCCTTTTCTGCAGAGCTGCTGCCCAGCCAGTCAGCCCTCACCCTGTACTGGTGTATGGGATTGTTCCATCCTAAGTGCAGGGCCTTGCACTTGTCCTTGTTGAACCTCGTGAGATTTCTTTTGCCCCAATCCTCTAATTTGTCTAAGTCACTCTGAATCCTAACCCTACCATCCAGCCTATCTACTGCTCTCTCCAGCTTGGTGTCATTTGCAAATTTCCTGAGGGTGCACTCTATACCATTTTCCAGGTCATTGATGAAGGCATTAAACAAAACAAGCCCCAGGACTGAACCCTGGGACACGCCATTTGATACCATCTGCCAACTAGACATTAAGCCATTGATTACTACCCTCTGAGCCTGATGCTCCAGCCAGTTTCTATCCATCATACAGTCCATTCATCCAGTCCATACTTCCTTAGCTTGCTTGTGAGAAAGTTGTGTGAAACAGTATCAAAAGCCTTGCTAAAATCAAGTTATACTACATCCTCTGGTCTGCACGCATCCACAGAGCCAGTCATCTTATCAAAGAAGGCAGTCAGGTTAGTCAGGCACAGCTTGCCCCTGATGAATCCAGCAAGGTATGCCACTTGGGATTGCCCAATTAGGAGAATGCCCCGCTGACTTGCCCAGCAGCTTCTATGCAGCCCAGATGCTAAGGCAGTTTGTTCAAAACTTTCCAGGAAGGCCTCTGGATCATCCTGGCGCATCATCTTGGGGACCTTCAATTAAACCTGGTTCCTCTGGGCCCAGGCTTGTTGCAGCCATTTCTTTTTCATGATGATCTGGCATGCCACTTGCTGTTGCTGTTGTAACTGCTGTCCCACCAAGTGAAGCATCTGCTGTATCACATCCAAACCTGCCATCATGGTGGCAGAAAGATCCATGTTCACTGCTCTCCCAAGGATGTCAGAGTTCCCAGCCAATGCATCAGTTTGTCCACACAGTATACGTTAGGGTCATGGAGCCCACCAGCCCTTTGACTGATGAGACTTCTGTACAGATGCAGACTTACCCCAAACTTTTCACACAACTGTGGCTTCCCAATTCTCTTCTGCCACATCTTGATGGTTGAGCTTGTTATCATTGGGAGATAGGTCTCTTTGACAGTACATTATTGATAGAGAAGCAGGTCTGGATCTTCTTTGGGGCTCAAACCTCTCCTATGCCCCATCCTAGTGCCATTCACTTGGTATCATGTCCATCACACCTTTCTCAATGGCACTAGGTTTCGGTTTGATTCTGAAAAAAAAAAGGTGTATAACTAAAAGATGAGAGGAACCCAGGTACATTCTGCCTCTTATACACTGAGCCTATAGGCCAGGAACTGGTTCAGTTTTGGGTTGCGGGTCTTACTATACTGCCTGAACCTCATGAAAAAATCGATTGAAATCAAAGGAAATAAAGTAGGCCCTCCAGGTCCCTTAACATCTGTAGCTTGGGTACTGCTGTCTCTGTTCTGGGAGGGCCTCAGCAGTGCCTGCCATCTTCCCCATCCATAGTTTCATAGTAGTTAGGAGTCAGAAGGGACCTGAATAGATCATCTAGTCTAACCCCCTGCCACTGGTTGGAGCACACCCTGGAATCACATGACCCCAGACAGGTGTTCATCCAACCTCTTTTTGAATTTACCCAAGGTAGGAGCGAGGACCACTTTCCTAGGAAGTTGGTTCCAGATCCTAGCTACCCTGACAGTGAAATAGTGCCTCCTAATCTCTAACCTGAACCTATTCTCCACCAACTTCTGGCCATTGTTCCTCATCACCCCAGGTGCTGCTGGGGGGGAAATAGGACCCTTCCTATTTGCTGCTGATCTCCCCTAACGAGTTTGTAGGCAGCCACCAAATCCCCCCTCAGGCTCCACTGGCTGAGGCTGAACTGGTTCAGGTCCCTCAGCCTCTCCACATAGCCCTCCCTCAGCCTCTCACATAGCCCGTACGCCCTGTTGCCCTCCAACCAAGCAGGTGGCCCTCCTCTGAACCCTCTCAAGGCAGGCCATACCCTTCTTAAAGTGTGGTGCCTAGAACTGGACGCAGTACTCCAATTGAGGCCGGACCAATGCCACTTACGGTGGGGAGAATCACCTCTCTGGACTGGCTTGAGGTGCATCTTTGGATGCATGACAAGGTGCGGTTGGCTTTGCTGACTGCAGTCTGGCATTGGCGGCTTGTGTTCATCTTGGAGTCAACAATGACTCCAAGATCCCTTTCCGCCTCTGTACTCACCAGGGGAAGCTCCCCGGCTTGTATGTATGCTGTGGATTCCTTCTCCCTAGGTGAAGCACTCTGCATTTATCTACATTGAACCCCATCCTTTTACCATCCTGCCCACTTCTGTAGTCTGTGTAAGTCTAATTGCAGCATCTCTCTCCCTTCGAGTGTGCCTACCTCTCCCCACATCTTGGTGTCATCAGCAAACTTGGACAATGTATTTTCCACCCCCTCGTTCAAGTCACTGATGAAGATGTTCAACAGTGTAGGCCCCAGGACTGAGCCCTGGGGGACCTCACTGTTCGTATCCCACCAGGTCAAGCACGACCCGTCCACCACCACTCTCTGGGTGCACCCATCAGCCAATTTCTGACCCATCCAACTGTGTAAGCATCAATGCCACAGTCACGCAGTTTATTAATGAAAATTGTGTGAGAGACAGTGTCAAAAGCCTTCTTAAAGTCCAGAAAGACTATGTCAATGGCGTTACTATCATCCAGGAATTTAGTTACCTGGTCATAAAAGGCCATCAGGTTGGTCTGGCAGGACCTGCCTTTGATGAACCCATGTTGATTTCCCCTGGACATGATCTCCCCTGCTGGCCCCTCACAGATGTGCTTCTTGATAATTTTTTCAAGGATTTTCCCCAAGACTGATGTGAGGCTTATGGGCCTATAGTTTCCTGGGTCTTCCTTTCTCCCTTTCTAATAGATGGGCACTACATTAGCTAGTTTCCAATCTCTGGACACCTGGCCCGTGGACCACAATCGCTCATACAGCCGGGCCAAGGGCACAGCAATGACCCCTGCTAGCTCCCTCAACACCTGTGGGTGGAGGGCATCAGGGCTGCAGATTTAAAAACATCCAGCCCTTCCAGAAGATCCCTAACTACTTCTGCACAGACTCGAGGCCTGACAGTGCTATCCTCAAGATTGCCCCTACCTGTGGTGGGAGAGCTGTCCTGTTCCCTGTCTAAGAAAACAGAGGCAAAGAATTTGTTAAAGATTTCAGCTTTCTTGTCTGGCGTAGCCACAAGATTACCATTTGAGTCTAACAGGGGCCCTACATTACCTGGTGCCTGCTTCTTACTCCCAATGTATTTGAAGAAGGACTTTTTGTTGTCCTTAACCCTGGTCATGAGCCTGATCTCCACCCCCACCTTGGCCTTCCTAGTGGCCCTCCTACACTCATGGGCCAAGGAGTATTCCTCCTTGGCGATAGCCCCTCTCTTCCAGCGGGTGTATGCCTCCCTTTTGGTCTTCAGGCATTCTTGAATGCCTTTGCTGAGCCATGGGGGTTTCAGAGCATTTTTACCCCACTTCTTTCTATTGGAGACTGTCACACTCTGAGCATGGAGGATCGTCCCCTTAAGGTACGACCATCCGTCAGGGTTGTTCTCCTGTTCTCCACTGCTAAGCTCCTCATTAGCTTCGAGTCTGACTTTCTCACTGTCTATCCTTCCCTGGTGGTGAGCCCTCAGCTCTCTTTTCTCCCAGATGTCTGGGGCCTTTTAACAATAGAGAAAGAAAACTGAAAATAAACAGCTTGGGCATGGTGCTGTTAGTGATTTGGTGGTCTCTATCTATCCTCTGCTCTCCTGTTCTGTCTGAAGCTGCTATGCCAGCATCTGGGCACCCCATTCTCCTGGCTCTGGCAGTGGGTCAGAACTCTCCGCCCTGTCTTAGGTGGGGCTGAGCCTGATGAAACAGCTGTTCCAGTCATCCAAGCATCTCTCCCCTTCCTCGGCACTGGCAATGGGCCAGAACTCCCTGTGCCAACTTGGGCAGAGTTAACCATGATTGAACAGCTGCTTCTGAACTGGCTCAGCCCTGGCTGCTCCCTGCAGCTGGCTCCAGCTCTGCCAGCAGCCCTCGTCTCCCTGCAACATCAGAAGGTTTTTTTCTTATTTGCTTACACTGGTCATAGTTACTACATGGATGATGGAATGCTTTTACAAAACAGATATTTCTTGACTTCAGGTGGTGTTGAGCAAGTGGATTCATGAGGGTGGGCCACACTTGAGAAGCCAAGTTCCCTGGCTGGTGATCTATAAATGGTGGAAATGACACATCTCTATACCTGCCTTTAAAAAGCCAAAGTCACATGTGAAACAAGGACTGTGATGCAGGGCAGTGGAGTTAGGAGAGTCACAGAAGGGCCACATCAAGGTTGTAAGGGGCAGAAACCAAATACCAACAGATTAATTCACTTCTTAGTACCCTCTTTTGGACAGTACAAATGTACCATGAAGTGTTTCACAGTAAAACACAACAAAGATCTCGTTTATCCAGGGTCATTTTTGATACAGTGAGGGAAAACTTCTCTGTGTTAGAGTAGGGTTTCTGTATATTGGATTGTGACAGCTGAAATTATGTCTGTGTGATAAAGGTGCTTGCTGAAGGCCCTGTGAAGATTAGACCAAGTGTTTTTCTGTATTTACGTAGATATTAAGCTATATGTTGTTGCTAAAAGCCTAATTAAAGTCTAAGATGTAGTGAGGCCTTGTATAAAGTAAGGCCTAGTAAATTTAGCGAAGCCCTGAAGTAGTAAGGCCATGTGGCGTAGTTAAAATTACCTTATCAAAGAACGGCAAAGCTTGTACTGCTATTGGTCAGTCTAAGGACAGTTGAAGTAAAAAGGAATCTGAGTGGCTGTACATTATCAGAACCATTCAGAAGCTTTAAATTGGCTGGAGTATCTGGAAACCATTCAGAAGGAAGATACAGCTCTGTGAAAATGATTAGTTAGCTGTTGCCTGGATCAGTGGGCCTATGGACCTCGAGGAGCCCAAGGACTGCATTCCAGGGTCCTTCCCAACACCCTTCGGACAGTGCTGTTCAGGGACACCTGACTTCGCTGAACTTTGTGCAAAGAGAAGCTTGCTGTGTATCAGGCATCAGAGGGGACTGCCGATAAGTTGCCAATGTGAATTGCTTTTGTCTGTCATTGTTTGTCCTGTTACTACGCATAGTTGTGTTTTCGTTAAGTCAATAAATCTTTCTTACCTTTCTACCCCCAACCATGCTCTCAATTCTGAACTCTCTGCAGGCGGCTGGGACACTGGATATTTTTTTCTAACAACTTGCTGTATTTTAATTAATTCAGATCAGATCTGTTCTTTATATAAAATATATAACGAATGTGGATAACCTGAAGAGGGATGTGGGTCACCTGGAGAGGGTCTAGAGAAGGGCCACTCGTATGGTTAAGGGATTGCATGCCAAGCCCTACAAGGAGAGATTGGGGCACCTGGACCTCTTCAGCCCCCACAAGAGAAGGTTGAGAGGCGACCTTGTGGCTGCCTATAAATTCATTATGGGGGTTGTCATGGCTAAGCGCTCTAGACCGTGAGTGCTCCCACGAGGAGGGGTTCTGAGCTGAGTTTATCCCGACTCAGCTGGACTACGACCCCACTGCTAATTCTGGTAGCCGCGAAGAGGAAGAGACGAGGGTACTTACAGCAGATGGAATTTATTGCTTTGGTTGCAAAACAGTGACGATTGGTTGGAGGTCGGGGAGAGGATCTGGTGGTGAGGAAATCCTTAGCTTTGCTTTACATCCCACTATGGCTTTAGCAGGCAAAGGTTAGCAAGGAGTTAGGTTCCGGCTTCCCTGACAGCCCCCATCCGTGGGCTGGGGGAAGGAGAGCTCTAACATTTCCTGTTTTTGTACTAGCTTTTAAAGCGTTTGCTACTATGCTTTTAACCAATTAACTGTCAAGCCTCGTGTTACTGCCTTATAAGGTGCGACCTTCTACTTCTTTGGGCTTTAGCTGAGGGTGAGGGGGGAAAGGGAGAGGGGAAAGGGTCACGAGCTTAAGCAAGGGGGGGAGAAAAACAGGAAGTAGAGTGGAGGGGCCATGAGCACTGACTTAAAGTTACTACTTTACAGGGGTGCAGAAGGGAGTTGGTGAGGCTCTACTCACCAAGGCGCCCCTGGGGGTCACAAGAAATAATGGTCATAAGCTAGCAGAGAGCAGATTTAGACTGGACATTAGGAGGAACTTCTTCATCGTCAGAGTGGCCAAAATCTGGAACAGGTTCCCAAGGGAGGTGGTGCTGTCCTCTACCCTGGGGGTCCTCAAGAGGAGGTTAGATGGGCATCTGGCTGGGGTAATCTGAACCCAGCACTCTTTCCTGCCTATGCACGGGATTGGACTCAATGATCTCTTGAGGTCCTTTCCGACCCTAACATCTATGAATCTATTGTATATTTTACTGGCAGCCTAACAAACATTCCCTAAAGTCAGAGTTAAACTTGGTTCTTACTGGCTTGTGTATATATGTCTAATAATAACTATCCTATCATTAAATTTATGCTCCATGTGCCCCACTGCATCCTTATTATTTTCAGGATGTATGCTGGATTTAATATAATTATATGCTAGATTGGCCTATATGGCTTTTAATGTACAATTCTGTGAGCAAGGTATGAGTCAGAAAGAGATAGGAGATAGAAAATATAAAAACAAGGACAAATATCTGTTGAGCTGGAAGAAGCTATTTTTAATGAATCTGAAAGTGATGGCTTAAAAATAATTAGGGCATTTTCTATCATGCATCTGATCAATGCTAATAGATTACCTCCCCATTCTCCCAGGTGTATTCCAAATATATATAGGCTTTCAATTTTACTTTTAAGTCATGTCTGACAAAATAAAATTACCTTATATTTATTCAGAAGTATGAGTTTCCACAGGTAGCAAGGCTATTCAAAGATATTCTTCCTGAAAATGATTCAGAATTTTTTTTTTACATCACAGCTGAATTTTTTCACTCCTTGTAGAACCTTATGCCAGTAAGAAGTTTAAAGAACTGAGCAATCTGAAAATCAAAGTGAAATCTGGTTAGTTAGTTCCTGGGATAACTAATCACTATGGACTTATTCACCAGGTATTCTGAATCCCTGTCAGAGTTCTAGTGATCTGCATGCAAAACATCTGGCTAATAGCCAGAGCAAATAGTCCTGCACAGCACCCTTAACAGCCACACTGGCTGATTTTATTTTTTCTTACGGTGCACCATACATTTTGATAGTTGACAAAGACTAATGAAAATGAAAAACTAACTAAAAATGTCAGAGGTTAATTTTAAAATATTTAGCAGACAACAGTTTGTTTCATTCTTCCAACATATGCATTAGGTAGATCCATTTTGCCTACATTTTTAGACTACATTGTAGCTTGATGACAAATAGCTATAGTACACCTTGAAATTATTAAAGTCGTATTATATTCCCTCCTAAATGCAGCTTGTTCCCTTGGAAGGGATGGTATAGTAAGCAGAGTCTACAGAATGTCTGTGTGGCATGGCACTGTTGGTGCCTACCACTTTAAGGACTGAGCCAAGTAGTCAGCTGGTGGTTGATTGTGGCAGCTATTTTAGATCTTTGGCCATCTATATAAACAGGGCAGTTTGCTGCTGGTAGGCCAGGCAGAAACATTGCCTGGCTGCAAGGCTGCATGCAATATCCCGGAGGTAAGGGCAGGAACTATAGGGAATGGTTTGGAGGCTCCTGGTCCTGGGCATGACCTAAAACTGTACCCTGCTAAGCACAAAGGGTAGTGTCCCCAGATACCAATTCGCTAGGCCCCAGAAGCACCTGTCTGCCACAATACTTGTGGGCTCTGAGGCCCACCTGGCTAACTAATAGCCCCTACTGTGTGAGGCCAATCAGTGACAGATGCAACAGAATCCTTGGGATAAAAAAGGCAAAAAACAGGGTAGGAGTGTTGCGTGGGTCAAAACATGAAAACATGAAAATAAGTGCGCCTGAAGGGGACACCAAGCAGAGCCCCCCTGGGCTGCACCCACCAATCCTCAAAGTCATCCAAGGAGCCAGTGGATGCTGCCCACTGGTGCTTCTCCTGGAGACGTGCACGGACAAGTGAGAGGAAAGTGGCCCTGAAGTCTCCAGGCACCTTCCTGGCCAGAGCCTCCTTCCTGGCCAAATATGGGGCCCACTTGGCAGGGCCAGAAGGAAGGTGGAATGCCAAGACTGGCTGTGCAGGCAAACTAGGCCCTGGCCACCCTCCTGCAAGGAGAGGCTCAGGACCTCTGCAGCAACCCAGTGCTGTCCCAGCCAGAAGAACTCCAGCACCTGTCTCTAGCGTCCTGCCAGAACATCAGGGGGCACAGGAAGGGTGTGTAAGCAGTGCCATAGCATGCACAGGATCAGCTGGTTCAGCACTGGCACTCTCCCACACAGGGAGAGACATCGCAGGAGCCCTGCCCATGCCCAGAGCCACTCTACCACCTTTGCCTCCAGTTTGTGCCAGTTCTTTGGTGGTGAGGGGTCTGTAGGGGACAGGTAGACCCCTAAATACAGCAGCAAGCCCACACCCCAACAGATCCCATGGAGCACGGGTGGGAGTGAGCCCTCCTGCCACCCATCACCCATTGCCAGGCCAAAGCTCTTAACTTAGTTGACCTGGGCAGAGGAGGCCACCAAGTACAATGCCTGGCAGGCCTTTACCTATTGCCAGGTACCCGAGTCCTGGACCATGAAGAGTACATCGTCAGCATACACTGATAGATCCGGCTGCACTTCCGACTCCTGGAGCATCAACCCCGCCACTTGCTTCCACAGGAGAATGAGAAAGGTCTCCAGGGCCAAGGTGTACAGTGGGCCTGACAGTGGGCAGCCTTGACGCACCCCTCTCCTGAATGGGATGGGCTCCACCAGGGTCCAGTTGAGCTTGACCAAACATTCTGCAGAGGCATACAGTACCTGGAGAGCCCGCATGAAGCGAGGCCCAAAGCCAAAGGCCTGCAGTGTGTCTGTGAGGTACCCATCATGGAAATAATTTTAACCAGGCCTCTTACTTGACTAAGATGAAAGAGAAAGAGAAGAGGAAGAGATGCTGATGCAATGTGTTTTTAAATGTTGTAAGATAAGGAAAAACCTTCATGCCTCATTTTGTCTGTGTGTAGATGTTAACCTCCTCCTTTCCGCTGAACCAGAAGCTGATAACTGTTCCCAAAACATAGTGTTTTTTTTCTAAATAAGTAAACTGCTTACATGTGACAAATGAATGATCAACAACTTTCTGTTTCTCTCAAGGTTTCTTTGTCTGAACCCTGCATTTTTTCTCGCTGTCTAAAGTATAGATACACTTGTAAATTTGTAGAGGTCAGGATTCCTTTGAGAACTCTCCCTGTGATCACTTGTATAGCTTTAAATAAACCTAGATGGCTCTGCCAATTCTAATACAACCACAACGTGAAGTTTGATTTCTTGCACAATTTGGTGCTGTGACTCGGATAGAGATGCCCAGAGTGATTGGTTGATATACAGACCATCTCCTCACTGATGCCCTGGCTAGCCAAACTAAGGTACAAGACCTTTTGAAATCTCTATTGAGGCTTTTCAGTGAGAGACTGCCTGTGTGTCTTCCTGTTTGTTCCTTGAGGCTTACCCTATCCAACCCTTTTGCTGAAAGAATTGTCAGACCCACTATGTAAGCAGGAACTGTGAATTAAAGTTAAAGAAAAGAGTAAAGAAACTGTGTTGCTGTTGTCAGTGAATGCATTTCCCTGTGTGAATTAAGTTCTGCAAAGAACTATGAGGTCTTTCTGAAGCTAGGAGTGGAAACCTTGTGCTGCCGCTCCGAGGTCACCAGACTATGTGCTCTTGGAAAGCAAGGGTGCAAGGTGGAAACTCTTAGACTGAAGGAGATCAGGGTTGTGTGACAAATTTTCCCTACCCCCACTCTCATGAATGAGCCGTGTCTAACAGTGAGCAACTGCATTGTGTGCTGGTGCTATGGACATTAGCCACAGCATTTCTGTGCTGCTAGCAAATCTCATGACCTGACCAGAAACCCTCAATAAGCCTCTCCTGTGTGAAAGACCTGTGTGAATTGAGGTTAAAGATATGGGAAGCTGGGGGTCTAAAGACATACCAGCTCTGCCAGAAAGAACTCCAGCATTGTACATGTACACACACTATGGCCATAAGAGTTGTAAGTTTCTAGGCAAATGGAATTGGTATACCAGAGATGATGCTAGCTTGCAGTTTCCCCTGGAGGGAACATTGGAGGGAACATTTGATTTAAGTAAAATTCTTCATCTCCATGGAGCCCTTGAGGCGTAAAACACCACAGACTCAGTGGGATACATTTTTTGATTAGTATACAGTAACTTCCAAAATACAACAAGAATCTCAAGTTCAGAGTCTTAAGGGCTCCCAAGAAAAACTAAAAATCTCAGATAAAAGAATTAAAACAGAAAAATGCACCAAAAGGGGATCCCACATCAACAACATTATCAGTACCAATACAACTTTATCCACAATTGACTGAGAATGAATCTGTAGAAGACATAACTGATTTTTTTATTGTGCCACCCCCATACCAGTCCCAGGAGATCTCCTAAACCCTGTTAAGCAATGCCCCAATATCAGGGAAGAACCCCAGAAGTTTAGAGAGGACTTGGAAACTGTAATCAATTGTTATAAGCCAACATGGGCAGACTTAAACCAATTAACGAGAAGTGTTCTGCCCTCTGAGGTCCGTAACCACCTCATTGCACAGGCTAATTGGCCTCCTCAAGACCCCTGAATGGGAGGTCCTTAGGTGCCCAAGAATGCCTTCTTGAGGCCATGCTTAAAATCTGCCCCAGGAAAACTGACTGGACCAAAATAAATAACTGTAAGCAAAACAAAGGAGAATCCCCAGCAGACTACACGGATAGCTTAAAACTTATAATTACAAGATGTGCTAGCATTGAAGATGCAGCTGAAACTGCCCCAGAAGCAGTTGCTGCTGCTTTTGTCCAAGGACTTCCTTCTAAAGTCCAGGAACAGCTGCATATAATTGCTGTAGGTTGGCAAACTAAGATGCTTACAGAATTAGTCACCATTGCTAATCACTGTACAGCCTGCCAAGAAAAGAAAAAGGAATCCACAGAAACTAAGCTAATGTCTTTACAAATACAAACTTTTAGCAGCGGTAGAAGCCGAGGTTTCTATCAAGGACAATTCAGAGGCAGGGGATGTGGTCGTGGGATGGGATGAGGAAAATTTCAGTCCCAAAATAATGACAGTTGTTGTTATTGTGGTCAACCAGGACAGTGGAAGGCTCAATGTCCTCACCGGTCTGGCCAGCCGAGGATGACATTTAACCAGCCACCACCTCCTCTCACTCAATTTTCTGCCCTGAACCAAGAAGCTTCCTGTTAGAACAGCCTGAGGAATGATAACGTCATCACAGTCCCGCTTCTCTCACTTAATCAAGAGGATCCCTTTGTTTCCTGTTTAATAAGTGGTACTCCTACAAAATGTTTAGTAGATACTGGTGCAAGTCACTCTACTGTCCGAGCCCCTTCTCCTCTGCTGTTGTAAACGCCGTAGGAATTTCAAATCAGATAGTTTCTCATCCTGTTTCCCAACCCTTATAGTTTCTCTTGGCCCTGTTCCTGATCAACATGCTTTTCTCCTCAGTCCTTCTTCTCCTGTTAATTTGTTAGGCAGAAATTTGCTTTGTAAACTCAGCTATAGTATTTATTGTTCTCCAAATGGTGTTTATTTCTATGTTCCCTGTGTTATTGACATTGCTGTACTTGCTACCCTAGCTAGCTCACCTCCTGAGCCTGAGTCCCCTAATCTTTCTGTGTTACAAGAGGAATCATAAAGGATGTCCCTCCATTTCTCTGGTCCCAACATGCTAATGAAGTAGGGCAAATTCATACTGCCCAGCTTGTAAAAATTGGATTAAATCCAGCTAAGCCATTATCTAAAGTTGCTCAATACCCTTTATGCCCAGAAGCCGAAGAAGGGATGCATCCCATTATAACAACTCTTTTGAAACAAGGTATCATTGTCCTGACTGAGAGTCCTTGTAATACACCTATTCTAACTGTAAAGAAACCTGGAAAGAATATCATTCACTTTGTACAAGACCTCCGTGCAGTAAATTCTGCAGTTTTACCTACTTTTCCTGTTGTACCAAATCCAGCCACTATCTTGTCCTGTATTCTTCCTAATGCCTGTTATTTTACTGTTGTTGACTAGTGTTCTGCATTTTTCTCTATCCCTATACACCTAGATAGCCAGTTTCTCTTTGCATTTACCTATTGGAGACTTCAGTACACCTGAACTTGATTGCCCCAAGGCTATACTGAATTCTTTTCTCTTTTTCCTCAAATTCTGAAGGATTTAGATGACATAATATTTAAAGAAAACTATGTGCTTGTGCAGTACATTGATAATCTGCTCTTAGTATCTACCTCCCTTAAAGCCTGTAAAACTGATTCTTTAACTCTACTCACCTCTCTTGCCTTAAAAGGCCATAAGGTATCTAAAGAAAAGCTACAACTTTGTCTCCCTCATATCCACTATTTGGGTCATGATATTTCTGCTATGCCTCTATAGTCAAACCACTGCAAAACCTGACTCTTGTTATTACCCCTGAGCCTTTACCCTGGACTTCAGAAGCTGAAGCCACTTTTGCCTCTATTAAGCAAGCACTGTCACAAGCTCCTGTCCTAGGCCTTCCTGGTTATACTAAATCGTTTTTTCTTTTTTTGTCATGAAAAAGGTGGATTTGCACTTGTTGTGCACATGAAGACAAGCACTGTCCCACTGTTTGTTTTTAGCTCTGCTCTTGACCCAGTTGCAGCCGGACTTCCTCCACGTCTTCGTGCTGTAGCTGCAATTACTGTTGAACTGTCCTGTACCTTTGTATTATGTTCTCCCCTTACTATTGCTGTCCCACACGCTGTAGCAGCCTTTTTACTAAAACCTAAAACTCAACACGTTTCAAAGTATGACATTTTGCTTCTTTCTGCTGGAAATATTACTTTAACTAGATGCTCTGTTTTAAACCCTGCCTCCCTGTTGCCTACTCCTTTAGATGGTGAATCCCACGATTGTATTGTTGTTACTGCCCACCTAACAATGCCCCTCACTGATCTAAAGGACACCCCCTTGCAAAACCCAAGTCTAGTATTTTATGTTGATGGGTCATGTCAAAGAAACTCCAAAGGTTCTCTTGTTGCAGGATATGCAATATGTTCCCAATATGATCTTATAGAAAGCCATCACTTGCCCAATGTGTATTTAGCTCAAGTTGCTGAGCTTGTGGCCCTTACCAGGGTTTGCATCCTAGCCTCTGGTACCTCTGTTAATAGTTACACTGATTCTCACTATGCCTTTGGTATTGTACACGATTATGATCAACTTTGGAAGCAAAGAGGCTTCCAGAAGGTGCCAAAATTAGTAATAGTCTATATGTAAATGCCTTGTTAAATGCTTTACAATTACTTTCTGCTGTTGCTACTATTAAATGCCAAGCTCACCAGAAACCTTATTATTATGTTACACGTAGGAATGCTCTGGCAGACTCTGCTGCCAAAGCTGTGGCTATTTCCAATCCCCAGCCTACACTTGTGTTTTTGTCTCTCTCAACTAACCAGTTTCCATTGGCAAGTCTTCATGACGCTGCCTTCCTCCAAGATCAGGCTCCAAGACCAGAAAAATATACATGGAGACTGGCTTGGTGTTTCTTACACCCTGACTGTTTCTGGTACTCCCCAGATGGCCACCTGGTTGCCCCAACAGTCCTTCTTCCCTATCTTGCTCGCATATATCATGGCATAGGACATGTGAGCACAGGGGAGATGATAGAAGCTGTTAAGCTTGATTGGTTTGCTCCAACTTTTTCCATCTGTGGCTCAACAATACTGTTATACCTGCCCTATTTGTCAAGCCCATAATGTGGGAAAACCTATAAAAACAAAAAAGGCAGCACATCCCCCACCTTGGAGGCCATTTGTAAATTTACAAATAGATTTTATTCAAATGCAGAAGTGTTGTTCTTATGAATATGTTCTTGTTATTGTATATATGTTCCCTGGATGGGTAGAAGCCTGCCCATGTGCAAAAGCTGATACCACCACTGTGAGCAAAAAGTTGCTCATAGACTTTATTCTAAGGTTTGGTATTCCTTTATCCATAAACTTTGATACAGGAACTCATTTTACTGGGCAGATAATGAAAGAAGTCTGCAAAGTCCTGCAAATCCAGCAGAACTTTCATTGCCTGTACCATCCACAGGCCTCGGGTTTAAAAAATAAACTGGCCAAAATTTGTGCTGAAACTCACTTGGAATGGCCAGATGCACTTCCCATAGCCCTCATGAGTATGAGATCTACTGTGAATCGAAAGACCGAACTTCACCCACATGAAGTCCTGATGAGAAGACCCATGAGGCTCCCTGCCTCACCACCTGTTGCCTCCCACGTTTGCAATATACATTTACTTGATGATACTATTCTAGTCTACTGTATGGCATTAATGAAATGTGTTAAGGCTTTTCATTCACAGGTACAAGCAACTCTCCCCAAGGAACCAGCTGAGCCATGCCATTCCATCCTGCCTGGGACTGGGTTCATGTACAAGTCCATCAACGGAAGTCATCGTTGGAACCCCACTGGAAAGGTCCATTCCAGGTACTCCTGACAACCAACACTGCAATAAAGTGTCAAGGACTCCAACCGTGAATCCATGCTTCACACACTAAGAAAACATCAGCCCCATTAGACTTAGAGCCTCCTCCATATCAACCTTGTAATCAGCCTCCACAGACTGGTAGTGAGCCTAGCACCTGCCAACAGGAGAGCTCAAGACCAGTATTGAGCCAAACGCCTACTGGCAAAGAGGATTTGCCACTACAGGGAGAAGATTTGCCACTACAAAATGAAGAAAATGTACCCCAATGACACCACTATGCCCTCCGGGAAAGGAAAAAGGCCTCTACCTAGTTCCTGCTTCCCAAGGTGGAGTTAGTTAGTCGTGACTTGGGTACTTCTCAGCATTTCCTTTTGGATCATCTTATATGAACTTAAAGATTCAGCAACTAAAAGAAACTTTGTAAATCAGACTAGACTTCAAAACAGGTCAAAAAGATCACTCCCACACTGGCATGCTCACCAAAATGCTTTTCTTCAACTGTCTT
>JAGPOW010001244.1:80114-115184 GCA_030014935.1 Caiman crocodilus | reverse complement strand
AAAGATCACTCCCACACTGGCATGCTCACCAAAATGCTTTTCTTCAACTGTCTTATCAATATGCAAAGGATTTAAATGTTTCTAAATGTTGGGTATGTTCCCACTTTCCTCCTAGCACAATGACAGGGGTGTCCATGATTGCTTTATCCCTTAATTGGACGACTTTTGTGATATGTGTGTTAAAATAGTGAAAAGGTAAAAAGAAAAAAAATTAGATGTTAAAAGGCTCATGGCTATAAACTTCTATATGTTGAGCCAAAAAGGCCCAAAAGGAGGGAAATGTGGAAATAAGTTTAACCAGGCCTCTTACTTGACTAAGACGAAAGAGAGAGAGAAGAGGAAGAGATGCTGATGCTATGTGTTTTTAAATGTTCTAAGATAATTTATGCCTTGTTTTATCTGTGTGTAGATGTTAACCTACTCTTTTCCACTGAACCAGAAGTTGGTAACTGTTCCCAAAACATAGCATTTTTTTCTAAATAAGTAAACTGCTTACGTGTGACATATGAATGATCAACATCTTTCTGTTTCTCTCAAGGCTGCTTTGTCTGAACCCTGCATCTTTTCTCACTGTTTAAATTATAAATATGCTTGCAAATTTGTAGAGGTCAGAGTTGCTTTGAGAACTCTCCCTGTGATCACTTGTATAGCTTTAAATAAACCTAGATGGCTCTGCCACTTCTAATACAACCACAACACAAAGTTTGATTTTTTTCACACCATGATCCACTCTGTCAAACACCTTTTCCTGGTGCAGGGATAAGAGGGCAAAAGATCAGCCCTCCCAGTGTGCTAGCTTCAGGTAGTCCTAAACCAGGTAGAGGTTGTCAAAGATGGAATGCCTGGGTACCATGTACATCTGGTTGGGATGGATCACGTCACTCAGCACAGACTGCAGGCACAGTGGGATGGCTTTCACTACCGCCTTGTAGTCCATGCAGAGGAGGTACACAGGACACCAATTCCTTAAGTCGCGGAGATCTCCCTTCTTTGGCAGGAAGGTCAGCATGGCCCTCTGGCATGATAGGGGGAGCTCCCCATTTCCCTTGGATTAGGCCCAGACTGCAGCAAGGTCCAAGCTAAAGACATCCCAGAAAGCCCAGGAGAACTCTGAGGTCAGCCTGTCAATGCCCAGAGCCTTGTTGCCAGGCATCAGGGGGAGGGCAGCCAAAAACTCAGCCAGAGTGAGAGGGACTTCCAGCTGGTCCCAATCACCCATGCTGACCTGTAGAAGTCCCTCCCACAGGGACAGGTCTTGGCATTGGTCAGATCCAGGGAAAAGAACTGTTCATAGAAGACCTGTGTGCACTGGTGCATCTCACCTAGATCTGTGAGGGGGTGCCATCACCCGTAAGAAGGCAAGTGATGTACTTCTTGGCCTCCCACCTCCCGTCTAGGGCATAGAAGTAGAAGCCATGGTCCATCTCCTGAGGGAGCTGAATGTGAGAGCGGACAAATGCACCATGGGCATGGTGATCGTCCAGGGCACGAAGCTCCTCCCACCTTTCCCGACACTCTCCACAGGGGGATGGGTTGGTGGCCAGGCACCTCAACAGCTCTAGCACTTCCTGCTTGAGCTGCTCCTGGACCGCCTCCCTCTGCCAGGTGTGCCCCCGAGTATAACCATGGCAAAAAAAACAAACAAAAGAGATTCATCTCTTCCCCGCATCTCTCTATCTCCAAGCCGAGGGGAAAGCTGCCCGTTGCTCCCACCAGGCCAGCCAGAACTCCTGGAAACCCTCCCTGAAGCCCACATCCTCCAGCACGTTGGCACTGAAACGCCAGTAGGCCAACCCCAGATGTCCAGGCCCCAGAGTGGCCTGAGCCCAAACAAGGTGCTGATTGCTGAAAGGGGTTGGGCGGATGCCAGAGGAGTGGGCCCAGATGAAGTGCGGCAAAGAGATATAAACCTGGTCTTACCAGGAATGGCATGCTTGCTCCTCTCCCACCCTCTCATAAGTTGAAGCAGGGGATTCAGTGGGGTGATAGGCATGCCAGATGTCCACCAGGGAGTAGTCCATCAGGATCTCCCTGAGGATGCCCATGGCAGCTTGGTTCTGCTCTTTGCCTGACAGGTCTTGTACATCTAGGGTGACGTTGAAATCCCTGCCAAGGACCAGGCACTCATGAAGGTTAAGGGTGCCAATGTATGTGGTCATCTAGTGGAAGAAAATCACCAACTCCAGGTCCTTTGCAGGGGTGTACACATTCAGAAGATTCAGGACCTGGAGGTGCAGCAGGCTGCCCAGCATCTCTCAGTGTCCTGGAGAACCTCCAGCTGTAGGCCCAGGAAGAACAGGGTGGCCACCCCAGATGAGGTGGCTGAGAGGTGAATAAAAAAGACCCTGCCTCCCTGTGACAGGTCTGCCCTCCATTCAGCCCACGCACCTGTCCTTGGGCAACCGCCCACCTTGTCTCACCTGCCATGCCTTTGATGGTAATTAATTGATTGATGTTAATTAGCGGGAGGCTACCCACTCATGCCCCCCAGTGCCTGGGGCGTTATCTGCGGCTCCTTCCTCCCCAATACCGCAGTCCAAACCTCTCAGATGTCTACTCAGTCCCTGTGCCCTCGTTTGGGGCCGCTCTAAAAGATGGCCTCCTTTCTGAGGCCTACCGTGCTCAACTTGAGCTTTCCCAGCGCGGCCCCTCCCGAGCCCCACAGCACTGCCTGCTCCCGGGCTCCTCAACGCTGCCCCCTCTTGGGCTTCTCCAAAATACCCCTCTCTGGGCCGGGGTCTAGGCACCCCGCGAGTTACGCCCTTGCTGGCGCTGAATCTCCCCCTCCCGGGCGCCAGGATTCCCCACATTGTTGGGGTCCCTTTATGAGGCCTCCTCCACCCCTACAGCCTCACCCAAACCACCGGTCGGTCATAACAACAACAAAACAAATTCAATCCTCTTGGCTACAACTGAAAAACATAAGCCATCTAGCTGCACTAACAACAGAACACAAGCCCTTTGGCTATAAAGCCCTTCACCTCACAGCCCCAGCCCCTGCCCCTGCCCCTGCCTATAGACCCGGGTGTTGCAGCTCTTGGGCCACTTGCCTTCCCCTGCCGGTGCCCTCGCAGTGGCAAGAATGCTGTCAAAATCTCTTCAGTGGTCCAAGGCTAGCTGTACCTTACTGGTAGACCGGCAGGTGTAGTCACGGTCAAGAAATACAAATAGCTCATCCCTGGGGACCGCTGGAACCAAGGTCTGCAGGCTCCATGGAGCCTGCTGGTTCTCAGGCATTCTCCTCCTGGTCCTGGAGCTCAGAGTATTCTTCCAGGATCATCTGAACACCCTGGTCTGCTAAGACCCTGGACTCTGGTTGGGATTAGGATAGCTCTGCAGCCCCCTGGGATGAGGTAGGGGTAAGTGTGGGGGTGGGGCTCCTTCACAAAATGGTGGAGTACAACTGGAGACCTGGGGAATCTGTGCAGGGTCCTTAATGAGATCAGCCCATTGATTAGGGAATGCCATTGTGACCCCCTCTGGTGCAGGACTATGGGGCAGGCTGCAGGTGAGATTTTCCTGGGAGGGGGACGGAAGTGACCCACAAGGCACCGGGGTGGTTCTGGCATCTGCCTTGGGGTGCTGGAAGAGGGGGACCTCCTCTCTCACAGCTCACCAGGGTTAACGCCAGGGCCTCTGTATCCCCTAGATCAGAGGGAGGAAGCTCTGCTACCAGGCCTTCCTTTGGGCAGGCCTCAGCTTTGGTGCCCATAGTTTCAGGAGGTAAGCCTAGGTCAGCAGAATGAGGGGCTTTCTCCATGGGCTCCTGTTTGGGACTGTGTAGCAGCCCCGAAATCTCCTCCATGGGGATCACCCATTTGCTCTTTCCCAGAGGTGGGGTGTCAGGCACAGCTGGGGAGGTCCCTGGGGTCTGGGCCACTCCTTTCCCTCTGTGTGGTGATCTTGGGAAGGAGAGAGGAGTCCTCCACATCAGAGAGCTCCAGCTGTGCCCAGGTCTTCCTCTTGCCTTTGCACCCAGAGGGGATCTGCACCCATTCAGACATGGGGTGGTCCTCAGGTGGACAAGCTCCAGCAAGAGAAGGTGAGGGTTGTGGGGGCAGCCACAACAGGGGTATGACTAGGGTCAGGGGGGCCCTGCTCACTCTCTCCCCATGGTTGCTGGTGCCCTCCTTGGGACTCCACTAGACTTGGTTGAGGGGTGGGGTCCCTTCAGCTCATGTGTGGGCTTGCAGTTGTGACTGGGGTGACAGGGGGGAATTGAGGAGGGTGAGGCACCCTTTTTCCCCAGTGGGACCCACAGATGCTCTCCTCTGGCCCATGGGGCATGGCACCAGAAGCACTGCAGGTCCCCCAATTTATAGAAAATCCTCACCAATGCCCCCTAATAAGGAATTACCAGGCACCTCTCAGCTTTCAGCTGCGCTCCCATCACCAGCTGGATCATGACCTGGTGACAGAAAGAGCATGCATGGCGGAGGACAGGATCTCAGCACCTCAGTGACAGGGCCACCACCAGGGAGATAACTCTTCCCAGGGTTTGGAGCTGGGGGAGCAGAGTCCAATTCAGGATATAGGGAGGGATGGAGTGGAGAACCATCCTGATCTCCAGCTCTTCTAGAGGCTCGAGGGGGATGTACTTGCCCTCCACCACAAGCCCCCTCTCCACTGCCTTTTGTGCAGCGGCCTCCAAGGCAAGGAAAGAGACCCCTTTGCCATGAAAGCAGGAGGCCACCACAGTCTTGGGGGTTCCCACTACCTGAGCCAGGGCCTGCACCTAGGTCCCAAAGAGCAGGTTCTCCTGCTTGGACAGTTGGCACTTCACCCCATGCCTGCGGGTGAGTGCCAGAAAGGGGGCCCCACTGTCCAAGCTAGAAGGGCCGGTGGTGGAGGGTCCACATCCCCTGGCTTTGGGTCTCCCCGCAGCTGCCTGTGCATAGTTGCGGTTCCCCCCTGGGGGGCCATGTTGGTGGGGCCTGAGCTAGGGCCAGGGACAGGCTGAGTGGGTGTGCTAGCTGGTGTAGTGCACCTGGTTCTCTTAGGCATTGGTGGTCTAGGCTTCTGGGCAGGGTCCTTGCCCTTCCCACCCCAGCTGTGGAGGAGGCTAAAGAGGAGCCCTTCCCACTGCCCTTGCCCTTGGTGCCCAATGATGGGAAAGGAGGCTTGGGAACCCCTCAGGTGGGGGGGGGGGAGTCTGGCCAGGGGTGACCCCCTGGTCCTGTTGACTCCCTGAGTTCCACTTGCCCCTGCAGCAGAGTTTTCAGGCTTTTCCACCCCTGGAGGAGGTTAGTTGGACTCTGCCTCCAGGGTGGAGGCTGCAGGGGCATGCACCCCCTTGGGGGCTTGGCTAGGATCCACCCCATAGTGGTGGCTGCAGGAAGCTCTATGCAGGGCATCTCCCCCACCTGAGAAGATTCATGCCCTGCCATTGTTTCACATGAGGACAGGGAAGACAATAAAGAAAAACAAAATATCCTGTGGGGCTGGTGAATCTAGAAGGGGCAGGATGGGGTTGTGGGACAGAAGGGGGATAGGGAGGAAGGGGGTTGAAGTTCACTGAGCCACAACCCACAGGAAAAAACCTGGGAGGGCTATGCTTTGAGAGTGTGGGGGTGGGGAAGGGGGAAAAAAAACAAACACGCATAATAGGGCTGGGGAAACTCGAGCTGGCTTACTCAGCTACACAACAGACACCAGGTCAGGGGCAGTGGAACGCAGGACTTACCACACAAGGGCAAAAAATACACAGGGAAGGCTGCTGAGGCAGGTGTAAAAGATGTCTGGAGCAGTGGAGGGGCTTTGTTTCTGGAAGATCTGTCCAGAAGCCCCTCAGGCCTCCAGCCAGTCACTCAGCAGCAGAGCAGTTGGCAGGAAGATAAATCAGGATCAGATGCAGTGAGGTAGCTGTGGGGGAGGGTAGGAGCAGTCAGTCAATTAGAAAGTGATCCAGTGCAGGTGTGGTGTCAGGTGATGGAGCAGGAAATCTCCCTCTCTCCTGAGAAGGGGCATCAGCAGAAACAATGGCAGCAGCAACAGCAGTGATGGCAGGAGCCATCCAGTTCAGCCATTCAGGGTGTGCTTCTGCTGAAAGTGGAGGTGAAGGCAGGGTGGCCTGCCAAGGCATTTAGAGCAGGCAAGGTTCCTTTAGATCCTGACAGTGATGGTGGAGGAGGGGTCCACAGGCAGCACAGGCTCCCTTCCCAGGCTGTCCCCCAACTGTGGCTTGGCAGTGGGCTGGGCAGCAGACTGGAATAGGAGTGCAGAAGCTGGAGTGTGGTGCACTGCAGTAGGTCCCTCCCTGAGGAGGTAGCAACATGCAGCAGAGGACCATCCCCCCAGGGGAGAGGGCAGCAACAGCAGCAGCAGCAGCTGCCCAAGGCAAGAAGGGGTGTGGCCAACTTACTGCAAAAGCTCTGAAACCAAGCCAGCAGCTAATGGTAGCCAGGGGCAAGAAAGGGCCTGGCCATCTTCTCCCCAGAAGCTCCTGAGACCAAGCTTGCAGCAACCAGCAGCAGCCTGGGACAGGAAGGGGTATGGCCAACTTCCTCCCAGAAGTTCCTCCCCCAGAAACTCCTGAGAGTGAATAACCTTGAGCTGCTTGCCAGGGAAGCTTTTTGTATGAATGGGGCCAGTACAGGGCAGCTTTTTAAACTGCTGGGGACAGCACAGGTGCTGGCCCCAGGTTCTAGCTCCCCCTGGCTGCAGATCCAGGAGAATCCAGGCAGGGTTATTTTGCTCCAAGTGGCACAATTTGCTCCATAACAAAGTGCATGTCTGAGCATGTGCGCTGAAGCAAAAATCCCTGGCTCAAATTTGTACCACTTCTTTTGAGCTGCTGCAAGCATGTGTGTTTGCATGTGTGAACACGCCCTTAGAATTAGAAAGTTCTTCCTAATATCCAACCTATAGCTCCTCTGTTGTGATGTTAGCCATTACTTCTGTTCCTTCCCCTGTGGATAAAGAATAGTTAATTTCTTTTTTAACAATAATTGCTATATTTAATGACTGTTTGTTACAAAATCCTCTCAGTCTTCCTAGTTCTTCCACTCTTTCTTGTATGTCTTGTTTTCTAGATCTCTAGTAATTTTTGTTGCTCTTTTCTGGACTCACTCCAATTTTTCTGTCTTTCTGGAAGCACAGTTGCACAAACCAGACACAGTTCTCCAGGGAAGAACGCACCAATGCTGAACAGAGCACTTCCTAAGACTTTCAATCAACATCCTTGCTAATACATCCTGATATGCTATTCACTTTTCTTGCAACATTACTACACTGTTGAACTACTGGTATATTTATCTTGAAATCCTCCAGAATCCTTGGATGCTTCTGCAATACTGCAACCTAGCCACTTGTTCCCAAATGTATATTTGTGCATCTGATTGTTCCATCTAAAATGCAATGCAAAAGTCATTTTGACTTTTATAAATCCTGTCCTCCATGGATTATGCTATTCCACCCAGCCTGGTGCTACCTGCAAATTTGCCAAGTATGCACTTAGTTTCCTCAGCCAAGTCATTAATGAAGCCATTGAACAGAACCAGACCTAGGACAAACCCTGGGGAGCCCAATTCATGCGTCTTTCATTAGACATTGAGCCAATGGTGACTGCTCTTTGAGCAACATTATTTAACCAATTAAACATCTACATCATCATAGTCAATTTCAGACATTTGAAACTGGTTAAAGATAAACCTGATTGAATGTAGTAGTATCAGACTTAGCTAATTTGGGTCAAACTGGTTTATGAAACTTCTGTCCCAGATCCCTTCTTGGTTCAAGTTAAATCACTGTTCCCCAGCATCCCAGCATGTTTTCCAGCCCTGGGTTGTGCTGTGCTGTCTACCCCTCCCCAAGGCAAACCCCGACTGGGGTCTGGAGCCAGGGAGGGGTGTTAAGCTTCCCTTCCCTCAAGCACAGAGCTACCCTGTCCTGCTAAAAACTTACTGCTGGCTGCTATTGTGGACTACAAATTCCAGAGGCACCTGTAAGTAGGAAGAAGTTATGAGTGTGGTAAGCAAGTTTGTTACTACCCTGAAATAAAATAGTTTTCTGATAGCATGCTGTTAGGTTAACAATACTTTAGATTATTAAGACATATTAGCTTTACAGCTGAATACAAGGCATGACCTGTGGCCTAGCAATGTTGCTAACCACAAGGCAGAATGATAGCTAAGCCTTTGCTTATGTGAAGTAATCATTGTAACTGTGTTAACCATTTTCTGAGTAAAATGCAGCAAGTGAATCTGTGTCTGCGTGCTGTAAAATCAGCTACAGCAAGGAACAAGATAAGACAAAGAAGCCATTGTTCTAAGTACAGTGATCATGTCCTTAAAAAATAACTACTACTATGCAAGGTTTTGCTAACGTATCATAATGTTACTGTTACTTAACTTTTAGCTTTTAAAAAGTGCAAGTTCAGCTCAACAGAAATGTACTGTTCTGAAGATCTGTGAAGCACCGCCCAAGTATAACTTTTGTTAACCCTGTAGTCTTGCCTTCTTGTAAAAAGTATAAAAGAACACCCCACCCTTTAGAGGGGGCCATTTTGCCTCTTTGCTGGCTGAATGGTCATTGCTTGAGCAAATAAACTGCAGTTAAGCTTTACCTGTGTTACCTGGTTTCTATGCAGCTAGATAGTGAACTCCGGTGAGTTTTCTCCCACGACATGAGCAACACTGCAGAGTCCTGGTGCTTTTCTGGTAGAATGCAAATCCCAGAGACCTTGGGGGCAGCAGGAAGAAGAAGGGAACACAGCATATGCTAGCTACATGACAAATAGCCATGCTCTAGTGCTTTCTGGCTTCTGGCCTGAGCCACTGTAGGTATGTGGCTTTATTTCCAGAATCAGAAGTAAATATGTGTCCAGTTTTTTCTCTGTTAATCTCTGCAGCCTCGACTAGCCTGTAAAGACTGAAGTGATTCAGCCTCAGGCCGTTTGACTGTCTGAACTTACCTCATTGTTTTCCTCCCATCCACAAAGTCTGTCACTTTGTTATAGAAGGAAACAAGTTTAGTTAAGCATGACTTAAATATCCATGTTAACTATTCTGTATGAATGTGGTATCCTCTAAGACAGGGTTGTCATATATATAGCACATGCTCTATATTGGGCCTGAAGAAGTGCTGTATCCAGCCTGCCTGGCTACTAGCTGACAACTGGAATTTCAGGTGTGTGGTGGCACAGCTTTGGAGCTTACACAGGCTGTGGAGCAGCTGGCAGGTGCAGTTAGGCCCAGTTAGGTGGTCACATGACCACAAAGGGGCCATTGGATTGGAGGAGGGCAGGACAGCTTCAGTATAAACCCAGGCCCTAGAAGCAGAACCAGAAGTTATGTCTAGGGAGTCAGAGGAACAACATCACTCAGCCTATAGATTTCAGTTTCCAGAACATCTGGCGGTTAGGGTAGGAGCTATGGGAATAGAGGAGGTTTCTGGTTCTGGGTAAGACCTGAAACTGCACCCTGCTGGGGTTGGATGGTGTTGTGGGACTCCATAAAATGATGATAGTGTGGAAGGCAGTCTCCAGGAAATGTCACACCTGGGCCTCCCCAGTGAAAGGTGAGGATGAGGTACTGGAAAGCCTCAGCCCCTGCTGCCTTGTGGGTACCCTGTGAAGGGGAAAGATTAGGGGAGTGCACCCCAAAAGAAAAGCAGAGTCTAGGCCCATACAGTGGGGCCTGAGGCAGGCTTCAGACTCATAGAGTAGGGCCTGAGGCCCAAGAGGCATAAGGCCCAGAGGCCCCCATGAAGGGGGCAGAGTTGTGCTCCCAGTGAGGGGGGAAAAGAGGCCAAGGTATGTCTGAGGACACCTGAGGCAAAAGGTAGGCTAAAGGCTGTGTGTGGCCCAGCTAAGGGGCCAGGGCATTTGAAAGTGATTTTGAGATGCTATCTGGGACATGGTATTGGGATGGTTTGGAGTTGTGTATTATGCACTTGGCATCGGGGCATTAAATGGGCAGCCTTCCGCCTATGAACAACTTTTTAGTTCCAACAAAGTTATGGCAGGTGGGTGGGCTATCCTAGACAGGTGGGTGAGCCAATCTAGTGACAGGCCTCATGACAGCCCCCTGTCACAAGGGGAATAGCCATGGAAAAATGGCCTGCAGCAGAATCCAGGGCCCTTGTGCCCTGGTGAACATGATGATTGGGAGCATGAGGGTAAACAAAGATTGATACAACCCCAGTTGCCCTCCAGCCCCTTCACCTATCACCACCACTGAGGCCCACTTCCTTGACCACTGACTCTGTCACCTAATGCCAGAGCTTTTGCTACATCCCCTAAGCTGGAATCACTCTGTACTGTGGATTGGATCCAGCCTGTAAGAAGCCCTACAGCCCAGATCTGGCTCAGTGCACAAGTTGAGTTTAACACCTTTGCTCTAAGAAACTAGAAATTGATCATTTGATTATGTGCTGCAGTATCTTTCCAGGTAGCAAGGTCAAACTGACCAATTGGTAATTCCGTAGATCTACATTTCCTTTTTAAAAATGGACACTGTATTTCCCTTTTGTAATCTTCTGGAATCCCACCTGATATCTTTGAGAACTTATGGTCAACAGGCAATGGCTCTGCAAATGACTCAGCTAATTTCTTGAGTACTCTGATATGAATCTTGTATTCGCCTTGCTAAATCACCAACAAATGATATCTACATCTAGCCTTTTTGGAAGATTAGGAGTTTCCTGAGGTCAAAAAAACCCCCATGTGATAGTGAAAGGACAGTGGATCATGACCAGGGATCCTAGTTTTCACTAATTAAAAATTGCAAATTCTCTGATTTAAAAACCCAAAATCCATGATAAAAATTAAAGGCCCTCTATAGCCCCTCCCAGTGCTGCTGGTGCCCCACACTCCCCGCCCCCCTCAGCCCCAACAGCCCTCCCTGACCCACAGATATAGACACTGACACTGACACCCACCCCAGCAGGTAAGTGTGCGTAGGGAGAAGAGGTGGGGCAGGGTCAGGGAAAGGGAAGGTGCTAGGGGAGTAGCTCAAGAAGTGGGGGAGTGTACCTGTTCCCAGGAGCAGGGCTGGGGGTGAGGGCAGGGGTGCCACTCTGTGGGCCACACACATGCTGGCCAGCCTGACAGGAGGTTTGCACATGGAGGCTGCCACTGCAGCTCTGCCACTGTGCCCTGTGTTACCATCCCATGACCATCTGAATGGCTTTGTGGGCAAGTGGTGCAGGGTGTGGCAGCAGCAGTGTGGTGGCAACCACCACGTGCAGGCCACATATGTGCCGCCCGGCTAGAGGCTGAAACTGGGGGCTTGCATTCAGTGGCATGCCCTGCAACCAGCTGCATGGCTCTACGGTGGTTTCTGCATGCAGGGTGGGGGTGCTTTGCGGGCAAGCACTGCTGAGCCATGCCCTTCGCCCCTAGATCCTAGAGGTAAGTGGGGCTTGGGAGCTGGGGAGCAGGGATGGGGAAGATGGTTTGGGGGCTGAGGGAGTGGGGGGGGGTGCTGCTGGCCCCAGGCAGCGCATCACAGCTGAGAGCAGGGCCAGGGGGTGAGGGCACGGTTGCCCCTCTGGGGGGGGGCTTTACAAGCAAGTGATATGGGGGGCAGTGTGTTGGTGCCTGCCATGTGTGGGCCACACACATGCCGCCTGGCTGGCTGTCCAGGGGAGGGGGATAGGGAGGCTGGCATCTGGCCAGAGCACAGCTCTGTGGCCAGCTCTGCAGCCACGGCGAGGGATGGGGGCACGTTGGAGGGCCGGGGGTTTGGTCTTGCATGCAGTGCTGCCACTTACCTGAAGGCCTGTTATGGCAGCAATGGCTACTGCCTCCAAAACTTCCCGCTGCCACCACAGAGCTCTATATGGAGCTGTGCGACTGGCCCTTGGGCAGCAGCAGCAGCAGCAGCAGCAGCAGCATGGTGGTGGCTGGGTGGCACGCAGCCATCTTCTCTACTATCCCATGCCGCGCCGCTGCCTCTGGCCACACAGCGCTGAGCATGGCTCCGCCACTGCTGAGCCATGCTTGGAGCTGTGCAGACAGAGGAAATGGCACACAGTAGTGCTAGGGATGTCTGCATGCCACCCGGCCACCACCACGCTGCTGCTGCCACCACAGCTCTGGGCAGAGCTCCGCAGCAGCAGCAGGAGATTTTGAAAGCAGCGGCCATCACCACCATAACAGGCCTCTAGGTAAGCGGCAGCACCACATGCAAGCCCAAGCCCCCCTCCCCCGCACCCCTCTCTGCGCCCCCATCCCTCACCATGGCTGTGCTCCAGACTCCCTCTCCCCCTCCCTTGGGCAGCCAACTGGGTGGCATGGCAGGCACCAACACACTGCCCCTCCTGTATCACTTGCCTGTGAAGCCCCCCCACAGAGGGGCACCCCTGCCCTCACTCCCTGGCCCTGCTCCCAGCTGTGATGTGCTGCCTAGGGCTGGCAGCAACCCCCACTCCCTCAGCCCCCAAAACCATCTTCCCCAGGCCTGACCCTAGCCCCGCTTACCTCCTATGCTCCAGGGGTGAACGGCAAGTGTGAGCCTGAGCCTGGACAGGTCCCACCCACCCCACCCTTTCTCCTTCTGGCCAGGGCTGGGGTTTTCTTGCCCTTTTTGCAATTGGCTCCTGCAGGCTGGAGCTGTGCCAACCTGCAAGAGCTCTTTGCAAAAACGGAGACTCCACAGATTTCACTGCTAAAAAGAGAAATCCACGTTATCTGTTATTTAAAAACAGGGAATCCATAGTTTTCTCCATTTTTCTGTGGGAAATGGAAAACCCAGATCTCTGGTTATGACCATTATGACCAAGCTGAAATGTCAGGTGTATATGTGGTGGCAAGTTTCATCCTAAAGCCTATAATTTGCAAATACAACTGAAGGTATTACTGTGTGCTGGAGTTTCAAAACAGAAGTCTACAACTGATGAAGAAAAACATGTCTGAGTTCTTCATGGAAGGAAAAACAGAAATTCCTATGAAAGCCCCATTAAATATTAATTATAGTCATGAATAAAATATTTACCCTTCCTTGACCAGTCCATAATTACATCAAACAGTGGTTCTTCAGTTCCATGCAACTTGGTATCATCTGCAAATGTGCTAAGTGTGCACTCAATCCCCTTTTCCAAATTATTAATGAAGGTATAAAACAATAATTGACCCAGGACAAACCCCTGAGGAGCCTCATTCAACATCTCCTCCCTAATAGACATTGAGCCACTGATGACTACCGTTGGAGCATGATGATTCACCAGATATCTGTCTTACAATACTCTCATTTAAATTACATCCCTTTAGCTTACTGATGGGTATGTCTACACAAGATGCTGACTGCACAGTAGCGTTGCATGGCAAAAACCATACCAAGACACTACTGCACAGTAGTATTAGGCTTCTGTGCAGTAGCGTCACTTAAAAAATGTTTGCTGGTGCTACTGCCTAGTTAACTCCACTTACAGCACATTTATTTAGCACTTGCTTATACAAGTGCTAAATAAATGTGCAGTAACCACTGCATAGTCACAACTCTTGTAAATGCATCCAATGAGAATGTAGTGGGAAACAATGTCAGAAGCCTTGCTAAAATCAAGGAATACCACATCTACTCCTTTCCCCCACACCTTCTCCAGAACTCATCTTTTTTTTTCATAGAAGTAAATTAGGTTGGTCAGGCATGATATTGGTGGATTCATGTTGAATGTTCCTGATCACCTTGATGTATTATTCTCTAGGAGCTACTATTTTTAATATGTACTCGCTCAGTAACAAAGGTTACCAGACACCAAGAAGAAACTTGACATACTAATGGATTCTAATATCAGGAGCAAATCAAGAGGGGGCACAGTGGTGCAGCTGAACCCCACCCACACCCCACTTTGATTTCTGCTCTGCTGTACAGCTGTGTTGAGGGAGCATAAATGCCTGCAAATGGTGGGAGTAGGTGGGAGGGAGAGAGATGAAGAGGGAGAGAGCCAGTAAAAGAGAATCTAGGGATTCGCCAGGCAGAGACATTTAAAAGGGATACAGTAGTGATTTTCAACACTCAGCATGGGGAGGAGGGGACCCCTTCCTACTCCCAGTCTGTATCTGAGATATCGAGCAAGACCCCTACTGCCAAAGCCACTTCTCCAGGGACCTCTTCATGATCCAAGATGAAAAGCTTAGTTTTGTGTCTGTGTGTACCCTGCCCACCCAAAAAAGAGCAGAGTAGCCAGTGTAAGGGCTGCTGGAGAGTGAAGGACATAAGCACAGCTCTTGCTCCTCCCTGGGTACCCAGGGTTTCCCCTTTCCACCCACTGTCAGCCCCTGCGCTGGTCTGTCTGAGCACCTTGCTTTGTTGAGGGTGGGTAGGGGACATGCAGACACAAAGCTACACTCTTCAGCCTGGCTCATCCCTCTGCTTCTTGCAGGTTCCCAGAAGTGATTGGAGGGGCCATAGTGAAAGAGTCCCAAGAGGATCAGCTGTGACAGTAGAGGCTATGCCTGCTCCCCCAGGTACAGATGAGGGGCTGGGAAGTATTCTATTTCTTGACCCTCATGTGTTCCATGCTCCCTCCCCCCCTAAAAAAACCAAAAAAACCCTCTGCTCCTCCAGCCCCTCAGTACCTCCCATGTGCCATGTGTGTGCCACTTGGCATGTGGTCTGTGCCAGGAAGGTGTCTCTGAATGCTATCTGTTTGGCTCCAGGCCTAGAGTTCAGCTAGGACTGTCCTGGGGATAAATAAAGCCAGATATTACCTCCCTGGTTCCCAGTCTTCAGCAGTGACCTGGACCCAGCTAGGTCCAGGTGCTGCACTGGGAGCAAATAGGCATAGGGCCATGTAAAGCCAGGGGAGCAGCCTGAGAGGGCTACTATTATATTTATATTATAGCTTATGTTATATCAGATTATGATATAGTGATACAATTAATATCACATTAAATGATAAAAGTTATATAGTATGAATATTATATTTGTTTTTGAGATGGAAAGTAGTATATAGGGCACACATCTCTTCAGCTTGACAAGCCCTTATCCCTGCCACCATCTTGGAACTGGCCACCATCTTGGAATGGGAAGTATGCCCCTGTCCCCTTTAAATGATATGTGACATCATAAATCCCACCCCTTTTCCCCTTATACAGTGTGTAACATCAGGAATTCCAACCCCCCTGTCACATGGTGCATATCATAAACCTTGTTCCCCAGGCTGCCATTTTGGTGGCTATTTTGATTACTATGTTGGTCCCAGAATTTCATGCCTCTGTCACATGGTATATGATGCAACCTGTCACATGACCTGTAACATCAGAAGAGTTACCCATTAGGTGCCCAAACCCTCCCCTCATGCTGCACAGCTGTTCCTAGACCATATGGCACAGGTATAACATAGTAGGCAGCATGGGGTTGTGACCCCACTAACAACCCATCCCACTACCCTTGACCACTCAGTGGTGGGTTTCAGAGGCCCTGAACCTCCCCAAGAATGGCACCAAATCAACCAGAGGGAGTAGAGAATTGGGTCTAGGCTGGAAGCCCCTAATATATCTTGTTTTCCAAAGCAGCCCACATGTTTTTCTGAGACCTCACTAAGGCAGATAGAAGCAGATAGGGATTCTTACCCCATGCTGGTAAGACCCCTCATCTTTGCTTCATCACTAAGACTTGTCAGACACCTGCAAAGGAAGCGTTACTGTAGTGTAGTTCTAATGAGGAGATTAAAAAGAGCAGCCCCCTAGCATCCAAGACTTCCTGAGACACCTGAACCTGGTCAGGAAGCCCATGCAAGCTTGCAACAGGCCTGTGAACCAGAGACCCAGACTCCTGGAGCAGACATTGAGAATTCAGGAGAAGAGTGGTGCCTTGTGCTGGACCCTGAGTGGGCAGAAGATCTCAACAAGGGATCAGAGACACTGGTAAGAGGCTTGAAGCATGTCTATGGGGGAGGGGCACTTAGGGTTTTGTGGGGAAGAGGAGGTTTGAGACCATGGCAGGGTAGGAATTAGATAAAGATTAAACAGTGACCAACTAAGGTTTGGGGGTTTTTTTATTTCAATCCCTTCTGCAGTTAGATGAAACCTTTGTAATGACCCCAGAAAGCCCACACATCTGTAAACTTGGCACTGGAGAAACAAAGTTCCTTTTGTGAAGAAGAGAGACCCATGTTTCAGAAGATGATTCTGTCACTTTTAGAAGAAAGTTAGGAATAGAACTAACAGGTCCTGTGTTGTGTCAAGAATGTAAAAGCATCATGAAAGCCCTTATGCATGCTTTTTTTATGGCATAATGAAATATTGTTTGAGGCCTTTTGACAAATGTTTGGGATGTGTTTTTGATGAGGGTAGTCAAGGTAGTCATGAATGTCTTCCTTGGTTAAATGAAGATATAAACCAGACAATTTGGGAACTTTACAATGAGCTCTGCTTGGAAAGTGTTGTAAATGCTGTTATCACCATAGTCTATACCATGAATTGTCTGCACCCCACAGAGAAGCATTTATCCCAGGGTATAGAGCTTTTAAATGCAGTTCATTTTGTAGAAAATCCTACTGCTACGCTTTATGAGTTGATTAATGAAGAAGATAAGCCTTTGTTGTCTTATACTGAATGCTTAATAGGCATCTATAATTCATAGAAATATTAAAAACCTGCTAAAGAGAAGGTTTAGCAAAAACAGTTTTAAAATGTAGTTTTACTGCTGTTACTTTTGCTTTTTGGGGAGGTGAGGGTCTTTTTTGTAAGCAGGAGGAAGCATGAATTAGCCCTGTGAGTGTGTTGTAAAGATAAAACTAGCAAGACTTAGCTGTCACTAGAAATGATAAAATTCCTTAACAGAGCAAAAAAAAAGCAGTAAAAGTACAGATTTGATAGAAATAAAGATGGTTTTAAAATTCATTCTCACTGGTATCATGTTTCTTGGAGTGGGGGTGGGAGCACGTTGTAAAAAGAAAACCAGCTTGCATACCTGGAAGCAGGCATGGGTTAGCTATATGTAACACCCACACACACACTTGGGGCTGTGTGTGGTCAAGGGTGTTCTGGCTTTATTTTACTGTGTATCTTGTTTGTGCTGTATATTTTGTTTCTTTTAGGACTGGAAAGGACCATCTTCCATCCCCCTTATTGTGTCCAGACCCTTTGTTTCAAGATTCCTCAACAGAACCTGTAAAACCACTTGAGTGACTCTGGGGCAATCCTGGAATGCTGACCACCTTTGAATTCATTAGTCTGTATTAACAGTGTTCCCACGAGGCTGCTTGTTGACTGGGGCCCTGGATGAGGTCAGAAAAGTTATTTAAGGTTGAAGCTACCTGGTATGGCCCTCTTTTCTTCTTCCTTCTGGGGCTGCTGGAGCCTGAATGCTGATTTGGGAGCCAGAGGGACTTGCTTCTTGTGGGGGGTCACCCCCAACTCTTCACTGATGAGGCATGCTGAAGCTGTGTGAAGGGAAAACCTCAAGTACAGGGAAAGAAATTCTTTCTCAGGGCTTGAGACCCCTATTATCTATTCTATTCCCCTTTTGTTTTCTGGGTTTTTGAGTGGTTTGATGCCGAGTGGTCGGTATGAATCCCCTCAGCTAACTGGCCAAGGATAGAACCTGGCAGTTTTGCTGGCATGCTCTGGCCCAGGGCTGAGAGCCTGGCATAGATTCATAGATTGTAGAGTCAGAAGAAACCACAATGAATCATCGTGTCTGACTCCCTGCCCCTGGCAGGAAAGAGGAGATCCTGGCCACCCTTACTGTGAAAAATTTCTTCCTAATATCTAACCTAAATCCTCTCTCAACTAGTTTACACCCATTATTCCTAGTCACTCCCTGGGCACCTTAGTAAATAGCCCTTCTGCTATTCCCCGTTGACCTCCCCTAATAAATTTATAGGCAGTCACAAGATCTCCCCTCAGCCATCTCTTGTGAAGGCTGAAGATATTCAGCTCTCTCAACCTCCCCCCAGAGGGTCTATTATGAAGGCCATGAATCATGTGAGTGGCCCTTCTCTGGACCCTCTCAAGATTACCCGCGTCCCTCTTGAAGTGCGGTGTCCAAAACTGGATGCAGTACTCCAGCTGTGGCCTGACCAGTGCCGCATAGAGGGGGAGCATCACCTCCCTTTGTTCTATTAATCCTGCACCTGCTAATGCACGACAAGGTGAGACTGGCCTTGTTGATAGCCTCATTACACTGCTGGCTCATGTTCATCTTGGAGTCAATTATGACTCCAAGATCCCTCTCTGCCTCCGAGCTGCTAGAAGGACACTCCCTAACCTATAGGTGTGCTGGGGGTTCCTCCTTCCCAGGTAGAGTACCTTATATTTATCTTTATTAAACTACATCCTTTTAATTGCATGTTTTAATTGCTGTTGCAACTTCTTTTGGGCTTAGCATAGCTGTGTTATTGAACCCCAGCTATGTGTCTTGCTAGCTGTTTTGGCTACACAGGCCTTGGAGAGGGATGGTGCCATGAGTGTATCCTCCCCTAGTGCAGGCTGCCCAGGAACGGGGTCCTGGCAGCTACTGTGTTGGGGGTTGTGTTAGACCCCAACTCCATGCAGAGCCCAATGATTAGGGACCCTGAGTCCATGCGGCACCCAATTACTCATGGATCCTGGGACTCATTAGCCAGAGCAAGCAGGGAGCAAACACTAGGGCTGTGTGAGGCTTCAGACAGAGTTTTTCGTTTTGTCCAAACAGTTTCACTGTTTTGACGTTTCATCCATAGGCTATAATGGGTAAGCCTGAAACAGTCTATAACTTTGTCATTTCTGGTCTGATCTGGATGAAACTTGCAGGAATGATAGCCCTTTCTGCAGGCATGAAATTTGCTAAGTTTCAAGGAGACAGGTGCAGGGGTTTGGGGGAAACTGCACTTCAAGCTGCAGACAAGCAAAACTCGTGACATGGGTGACACTGTGTTAAGGCGCAGCAGGATGAAAGCTGCAGGGATGGTAGCCCCTGCTGTGGCCACAAAGCCTGACAGCTTTGAAGGAGATAGGTACAGGGGCTTCTGGGTTCTGGGGCCCTGCACCTCTGGCTGCTGACAGGCAAAACTCATGACATGGGTGCTTCGTAGATTTCATAGACTTTAGGGCTAGAAGGGACCTCAGAAGGTCTTCGAGTCTGACCCCCTGCCCCAGGGGCAGGAAGTCAGCAGGGGTCATAGGATCCCAGCTTGTGGGACTCTCTATGTCTTGGGGCACAGTGGGGCGAAAACTGCAAGGCTGCTAAGCCTTGCTGCAGCCATGAAGCCTGTCAGCTATCAAGGAGATAGGTGCAGGTAAAGTCTGTGTTCTGGGGCCCTGCAACTCTGCCTGCTGACAGGCAATACTTGTGGCATGGGTAGATGCCACTGTGTATGTGTTTAGGTGCACCCTCACTCAACTGACACCAAGGCAAAAAGCAGGGCAGTTCAAACAATGCTGCCTTTTATGTGGTTTTTCCATCCCTCCCCCAGAGCACTGGGATTGGAAAAGACCTCAGGAAAGGATGAGAGTCACTGGCCAGTCACACAGTCATTATGAGAGCACTACTTCACCTCCCCTTCCCTCTCCCTCTCCTTACTTTAGTTTCTGTTTCCCTGCAGGCAAGCCCAGCTTGACCCTCAAAACTCAAAACATGTAGAAAATTTCAAAATGTTTCAACTTGCCTCATTTTGTTTCAAGGCTGTTTCAAAGCTCTCTGCTTCATTTCAATTTTGCTGTTTTGAGCTCAAAACGAGTCAAAACAGTGTCAAAATGAAACTGCTGGTGCAATTTTGCACAGCTCTACTGGCCCCCTTTTTGTTGTTTCCTAGCTATTAGGTCTCCACCTAGCAGTGTAGCTGAGACTGTGTCCAGGCCTGTGCCACATAGGGATGGCACTCTTTTGCTGTATATTCAGACCTGGGTGCAGGACAGGCCTGAGTCTCCTTTTTATTTTGTTATAGTGGTTGTGTCTCAGCATAGCCATATTGCTAAGATCTGCTGTACATTTGTGTGCTGTATGTCGAGGCCTGGCACGTTTTGGGCCTGACACATGTTGCTTTTGTGGCTCCATGCCCTGACCAATGCAGTGCAGTTAGTGCTGGTTGCTAGTCAGGCCCTTTTGCTGTTTGGCTGTTTTTTCTTTGAGTTCTCTTGCAGTTTCCTGCTGCAGCAAAGCTGGGATTAGAACTAAAAACTTTTGGGTGGGATATGCTGATGAAAATGGCCATTCACCCCTCAAATCCACCATGTGGAAGTGAGGATCTATGCTACAGTTTCACAGGGAGCAACAAGGGGCCATTTTCAATGCAGAAAGCGCTGTCTAGCAGCTCCCTGCAGTGCAGTGGATTCATGGAGCAGTTCATTGGACTCTCCAGTGTAAGCCCCCCTTTTCCAGCCCATTGCTGAAGGGCAGGTATAGGGGTGCAGGCCCCCAGATCTACCCTCTAGGGAGTCTTAAGTCTCAGACTGCCTGGGCATTTGTAAAGACCCCCCACATTGGAGGGTGTCACCTATAGACATTGTTTTGTAGTTTGTAGTTTTAAAATTATAGTTAGTGATTACTTCTGTTTTTGTTTGTGCTTTGTAATAAATCTGGGTTTTGTGTTTACACTGCTTTGCGGGAAAAGGGATGTTGGTTTTATTGGACAGCCTAGTAATCTATTTAGTGTTTCCCAGGTAGACTGGGTGGAGGCTCGAGCCAAGGTGTATTTCATTTAGTATCCCCAAAATTGAACCTGGGCCTTGTTGCTGCTGACAGGTGTGCAGCAGAAGGATGACATATATAAGTGTTTTAAAGATAAAGCTTGCTTATGTAACTAGAGGGTCTTAACTTTCTGAAAGCAATTTTTAATGGTAACTTTGTTTTAAAGCAGAGTTTGATATATTCATAGTTAGAGATAAAGTGTTTAACTTTATGAAAACACTTTTTAAAATGGTAACTGTTTTAAAAACAGAGTTTGGTATATGGATAAGATTTGGAAATAAAGGGTTTAATTGATAGAATGATAGAATCGAAGGACTGGAAGGGACCTTAAAGGTCATCAAGTTCAGTCCCTTGCCATAGGCAGGAAGTTATTGATGGCCTCCTTAACAATTTTTTAAAATTTTTTTCCCAGAACCAAAGTCAAAGTGACTGATCTCTAGTTAGCAGGGTCATCCCTCTTCCCTTTCTTGGAGATAGGCACCATGTTGGCCTTCTCCCAGTTGCCTGGGACAACTCCCAAGTGCAACAACTCTTCAAACAGCTTTGCCAGTGGCCCTGCTATAAGCTCAGCCAGTTTTTTCAGGGTGCTTGGATGCAGGTCATCTAGCCCTGCAGACTTGAAAACATCCAAGTGTTTTAAAAGATGAGATCCCTCACCTGTTTAGGACTGATTTTCATATAGCCTGTTCTCTACCCCATATTCCCTGGGTTTCTGGACAGATGAACATTCTCTGTTTGATTTCAGGAATACTGATGAGAAGTATGTATTTAGGAGCTCTGCCTTTTCACAGGGATCAACTGTGGGCTGCCCCTTTGTATTCAGTAGGGGTCCCACAGTGGAGCCTGATTTTTTTTCTTCTTGCTCCCTATATATCTATAGAAGGACTCTTTTTGTCCTTTATTTCAGTTGCCACTTTGATCTCCATGCCTGCCTTGGCTTTTTGTGTTTCATACCTGTACTCCCTGGTGATATAAGTGTATACCACCCTGGTTGCTCTCTGGTTGTTTCCATTGCTTTTAAGCTTCTTTTTTCTTTTTTTCAACAGTTCATTAATATTGCTGTTGAGCCAAGTAGGTTTCTTGGCTCCTTTCCCACTTTTTGTCCATGTGGGGGATGGCCTCTTTTTGAGCAGTGAGAATTGCCCCCTTAAGGAAGCACCATTGTCCCTGAACTCCCAAATCATCCAGTCACTGGATGCAGAGAACCTCTGCAGCTACCCTCCTGAATGTGCCAAAGTCTGCCCTTCTGAAGTCTAGGACTTCTGTTCTACTGGCTGATTTTCCCAGCCTTTTGGTAGATGGTGAACCGAATCAAGTCATGATCACTGTTGCCCAAAGTGCCTCCAATTCTTAGGTTTCCTATCATGTCCTCCCTTTTGGTCAGCACCAAATCCAGAGTGGCCTTACCTCTAGCAGGCCCTCCCACAACCTGTGTCAGGAACAGACCATCTATAGCTGCCAAAAAATTGGCTGACCTGCTGGAGCTGGCCAGATGGTCCTCCCGACAGATATCAGGGTAGTTGAAGTCACCCTAGACAATCATGTCTTTAGTGCTAGCTGCCTCAGTCAGTTCTCTGGAGAAAGCCTGATCACTCTCTTCTTCTCAGGAGGGAGCCCTGTAGTAGACTCCCACCATCAGGTCTCCCTCTCCTGATGCCTCTTGTATCTTAACCCAGAGGGTCTTAAGGGACCCTTCCCTACTATCAAATGTGACCTGAAAGGAAGGGTACTTCTCTTTCACATAGAGGGTCACACCTCCTCCCTTCTTTCCAACCCAATCCTTCTTATAAAGCCTGTAGCCTTCAATATCCACTTCCCGATCATATGTGTCATCCCACCAGGCCTCCATCAACCCAGTAAGATCAAGTTCCTCATCTACTAGGAGTGCCAGTTCCTCCTGTTTATTTCCCATGCTTCTGGCATTTCCATAAAGCCACCCAAGTTCTCCCTTAGTTGCCTCAGGTTTTCTATCATGTTGCCAGTGTCTCAGGATGTTGGTACCCATCAGGATGTCCACTTCGTGAACGCTGTCCCTTGTGTCATCATGATTAAAGAATTCATGTACAGTAGTGGAACCTTCTCCCCATCCCTGGACGTGCCTAGTTTAAAGCCCTCCTCAACAAGTCAATGATTCTCATAGAGAAGAGCTTCTTCCCTCTGCTTGTTAGGTGAATACCATCTTTTGCATGTAGACCGCTGTCATTCAACTGCATACCAAGGTCAAGGAATCCAAAGCCTACACAGTGACACCATCTTCTAAGCCTTCAGTTGACTTCCACAATGCACTCCTCCCTCCAACAGCCAAAGCCTCTGACTGGGAGGATTGAGGAGAAGACCACTTGTACTCCAGTTCCTTGAGCTTTGCTTCCATGGTCTTGTAGTCTCTAATGATTCTCCCAGAGCTGTTTCTCACCTTGTCATTGGTGCCCACATGGACAAAGAGCGTGGGGTAGTGGTCAGTAGGGTGGACCAGTTTAGGAATCGTCACCATGACATCTCCAATCCTAGCTCCTGGAAGGCATCAGACCTCTTGAGCAAAGGGGTCTAGATGACAAATGGCTCCTTCTGTGCCCTGCAGTAGGGAGTTTTCCACAACAATCACCCTTTGTTGTTTCCTTGCTGAGGTCGGCTGCTTCTTTCCTGTCTTCAGTACAGAAGGCTCAAATGCATTGTCCAGCGATAGTGTGAGGGCTTCATAGGTGTTGTGCAGGGCTCTTGGTGGAGCAACTGATGCACATTGTGGCTTCAGACCTATTTCCACCCACTGTCAGTTGGGGCATCTTGCTCAAGCCCACTATTCTGCCTGGTGTCCATGGTGTTCTTCTCCAGATGCAGGGCCTGGCAGTAAGCATCAATCTCCACCTCATGTTCCCTGATGATTCTTAGCCTGTTCAATTCTTCCTGGAGCTTCCTCACTTGACCCTCCAGAGACTCCACCAGGGACCATATCCTACAAGTGGGAGTGCTTGCACCACTGTTCCCTGTACCCAGAAGACATGCTAGGCAGCCCACACAGCCTGGAGCCAAGGGCTCTATCTGCTTGGAGGCCAGAACCATAAGCTTCGTCTGGGTGGAGGCCTCCAAGGTACCAAGTGTAGGACGGTCCAGTCAGACCAGGAAGCCTAGGGTTATGGCATGTACTCATAACCATATTGCAGGATGGGACTGTGCTTGTACCACCACCAAACTTATACAGCCCTCTAAGGCCTGCTGTCACAGCAGCATTGCAGGCCCCTTTCACCCTTCTTTATGAACTCCCACACTGACTTGCACACCAGGGGCTAGAGCATGCCTGGTTGTGTGCTCTGTTTGTACAGCTCCAATCAGGCAGCTCTCTGGGGGGCTAGACTAAGTAGAAGTTGGGGGGAAGCATGACCCTTCTTTGGCTCCACCCAGCTGCTGCCCACTGCTGCTCCTGCCTACCCTCTGTTACCAGATTTGCCCATCACTTTGGGGTGTACTCATTTATTAGGGGTACATTTCTAGGGTCTTTTTAATTCTATCAATATGCTGCTTGTGTTACTTGTGTTTCTATATGGAGCAGTATTTCTGCCTTCTGCAAGTCCTCACCCCCAGTGGAGCTATCTTGCTGGACTTAGTTTCAGTGAGGCTGGGTTCCTCCAGCCACCAAATCAGTCAAATACACATGTACACAGACTAACATGACATGCCTGACCCGGCCGGGTTGATCAGCATGTACAGGCTGACACCCTTATATGCCAAGAATCAGTTCATTAAGGTAACAATAAAATGCAGTCAGACACTGGCACACAAGTAAACAGAATACCTCTGAACCTGGCTACGTGTCCAGCTGACACCTTATTGGGCCAGCATTCAGTTCATTAGGGCACGTCGGAGTCAAACTGTGTCAATCAGCCCCTTAGGTGTCTCAAACTCAGCATATCCCAATCTTTTGCCCTAACTGTCCTAGTAGTGGTAGCCACTTGATGGGTGGACCCCACGGTATTTCTGGGCTTCACAGGGATCTTTGGCTTAGGTAAATGAAGCTTTGCTGCAGAGCAAGTGGGGAAGGAAAAATACACCTGGTTACCACCAGTTCGACTATAAAAGTAATTTATTGCTAAGTATATGAAATGTATAATGGTACTAGTAGTAATAGACATGCAAGGAAAAACAAATGAAACAATTGCAATATTACCCTGCTTTAACTGAGTATTTGGGAAAACCTAGCTCAAGCTTAAGTTATACAATTTAGGTTCAGAAAGCTATGCCTAGAGAGAAAAAGAAAAAGAGGGAGAGAAAGAGAAAGAGAAAGAGAGACAGAGGGAGAAAGATGAAGAGAGAGAGTGAGAGCTGGGATCTCACCATTCCACTTGGGTGATTTGTTGACAAGCAAAGTTCCCAGCATGATCATTGAACGGAGACAATCTGTTTCTCCCAGCTTCTTGAGAACAACAGTGGATGACATCAGATAGATTTTTCTCTGTTGAAGCACACTGTTTGCTGCATTACAGCTGTTTTATACCCTTAGTCCAGCCTCTTCAAAGCATTCTTTTAATTGTGTAAATCAAGAGGGTCCCAAGCCATAACTGACAGGGAAAATCCTGTTATAGAAACAGTTTCAATTTAAATGAAGCCCCTTTCTTCAGCTGGCTAGACAGGTGTAAGCCATTAGCTCCCTTTGGTTGTCTCAGCAACTGGCACCTGAAGGGCTATCCCAACACTTCTAGTAGCAGGCACCCTAATGCCCTGCTACACCCCACACTGTGGGGGCCCACCACATCAACCGGCAGGACAGCCAAGAAAGAGAGGGATGACATCAGGGGACCTGAAATGGTCTAAGTCAGCAGACCTGTGAGTGGGGTGGGCAGAAGCCTACACCCAGACCCTTTCGTTATTTTTTTTTCTCTTCGTTTTTTGTTGGGTTTTTTTTGTTCTTGAACTATCCTATCTTAGAGGGTGCATGGAGGGTGTCCCTCCAGAAAGACCTTCCATGGGTCTAGGGCCATGGAGAAAGACCGAGGTCAGTTTGGACAGGAGCTTCAGAGGAGGGGCAAGAGCAAAAGCGGAGATAATTGTATGCCCTGCAACCATTGGGAGTAGCAGAGCCGAGGAGCGAGACGAAGACCTATCATACAGCAGCCTGGAAGGTTGGTGCTTGGTTGGGTGTAGGGGAGGTGAAGCCCCAAGAACACCTCTGGTGAGGGGTACCAGGAGTAGCGAGGAATCCCACTCCAGGAACATATAGAGTCAATCTATGGCAGGTGATAGGCATCAGGTAACACTCCACCCTGAGGGGATCCCCGACTAAATTCCAGGGATGTACCCCTCAGACAGGGCTGGGAAAACACTCAAAGGCTGCCCATAATCACCTATTCAAAGTCCGAGAGGGGCAAAGTGCACAGTTGACAGGATTTTGCAGGGGGACCTGTGGGAGACTGACTACTCTGCAATGCAGCCAACAGCAATGACCCCCTCAGGTCTTCTGGGCCAGAATCTGCAGGCTCTTACCCAAATAATAAATTCCCAGCAACAAAAGATAGACAGACAACAAGATTGGCTACGACATAGCGTAACCACTTTCAAAATGCCCAAAATGGCCCAGGACGATGACCTGGACATATATTGTAGCATTTGAGTGTCATACCTTGATGACAAGGCTGGAGAAGGAGTACTGGGCTAGCCAGCTAAGGGCCCTCATAATCAGCAGAACACAGGCGGTGTATAAGGCACTGGCACAGAATGAAGCAAGGGACTACAAGCAAGTGAAGAATGCCATTCTGTACTGACTAGAAATCAACCCAGAGTATTACAGAAAACAGTTCTGGCCAAGAAGACCCCTGATGAGAGGCAACCCTGGGTGCTGATGCAATTACTATGAGATCTTCTAAATAAATAGGTAAGCCTGGCCAAGTATGATCACGATGTGCTGGCCGATCAAATACTTTTGGAACAGTTTCAAAATGACTTTGACAAGTGCACTCAGAGGTGGGTTCGGCAGCACACACCAACTAGTTGTGATGAGGCATTAAGGTTGGCCGAAGCCTTTGCGGTGTCTAAAATTGTATTTGAGTGGGAGAGGCTAATGCAGAACATGGGGAATGCTCAGCCCCATGAAACCAAAAGGAAACAGGCCCCTTTTAGGGGCAGACCAAGAGAAGTGGTCTGTTTCTGGTACAGAAAAATGGGGCGTCTGTCATGAGAATGCCCAAATGGCCCTGCAGAACAATGGAGACCCAATAATGCCCTAAAGTGAAGTGTGGAGAGACGGAGAGAAACAAACAGTGGTGAGCCTAAGGACTGCAGTTATGCCACTGGGGGAGATGGCACTGTGTGCAGTTGCACTGTTGTTAGGGCATGGTTGGGAAACTGCTCCATTCAAGCCACCTTAGACTTGGGGTGTGCACGGTCATTGGTTCGGGCTGAGCTTGTTCCCACACGATGGGGCAACCAGGAAACACTGGTCAGGATGGCTTGCCTTCATGGTGAAACTGAAAGAACTGAGTGTCGTTGGATTCACCTCCAAGTTATGGAACACCAAGGTGAGATATTAGTGGGGATTGCATCTGGCATGCAAGATGCTACTGGGACATGACTGGCCTCCAATTTACAACATCCTGGAGAGAGTACGAGATGCCAAGGTCAGGAGATGGCAACTTAAAGAACACAAGGGGTGGCTCGGGGAGATCAAAGCCAGAAGAGAGCCAGAAAGAAACACAGAGGAGTTGGACTTATGCAAAATGATTAGTGGGCTCCAGTTCAGGGAAGCTCAGGAAGAGGACAAAAAACTCAGGGCTATCAAGGGGCCGCTCCTTGAAACTGAAGTTGATCAACCAGAGGCAAGCCTCAGAATACCACAGTATGAGGTAAGAGGAGAGCTATTCTACCGGGTCCAGAGGGGGAGGTTCAGTAAGAGGTCCAGTTGGTAGTGCCCGCCGGACTTCGTCAGGTGGTATGACAATTGGCACATGCAAACCCCACAGAGGGGCACCTAGGCCAAGACAAAACTACAGCCAGGGTAGCCCAGTGGTTTTTTTGGCCAGGACTGTGAGAAGATATTGCTCACCAGTGTGCAACCTGCCCAGAATGTCAGCAGACACGTGAAGATTGCCCCCCTTGGATCCCACTCCAGCCATTATCTGTGATCAATGTACCTTTCTCTCAGGTAGGAATGGATGTGATGGGACCTCTACCCCAGAGTAGTGCGGGACACCAATACGTGCTAGTATTTATTGACTCCGCTACCTGGTACCCAGAGGCGGTACCGCTTAGGACAGCAACAGCCCCGTGAATTGCCAAAGAATTGATAAAGTGGATTGTGTGAGTAGGCATACCCAAAGAAATCATGACCGACCAGGGGCAAAATTTTATGTCAGGAGTACTGCAAGTCATGTGTTGAATACTGCAAATAAAGCACATATGGACCTTGGTATAGCATCTGCAAACCAACAGCCTTGTTGAGCATCTTAATGGTACAGTGAAGAGAATCCTACGATGATGCATCCAAGATGACCCCCAAAGGTGGGACCTGCTGCTCCCTTTGATTCTGTTTGCAATCTGAGATACTCTGCAAGACTCTCTAAAGTACTCACTGTTTAAGCTCATCTTGGGGCGCCGACCTCACGGTCGGTTGGAAACATTGCAGGAACTGAGAGCATGACGCAGGGGCAGCAAAAACCCCAGCTAGTTACCAACAGAAGTTCCAATGGTGTATCCAGATAGCGCAAGGCTTGGCCAGGGACAACCTCAGAGAAGCGCAGAAGCGACAGAAAACCAGATATGTTGGCCAGGCAAGGGAGAGGGAATTCGGGCAGGACAGAGAGTCCTAGTACTCCTCTCCATGTCTACTAGTAAGCTATTGATACAGTGGCAAGGCCCTTTTGAAATAATTTGTAGGGTTGGGCCAGTAGATTATGAGGTCCAGAGGCCAGGACACAGGTGGGAAAGATAGATCTACTATAACCTTTTGAGAGAGTGGCACAAACCTGAGGGATAGGCTACTTTCTCTAAGAACAAGATGGTGGATTTAGGACCACAAGGAGGGACAAAAGAAGGACCTGCAGCCTGCCTGGAGGACCAAGTTCAAATTAGGGAAGAACTCCCAGCCCCTCAGAGAGTCAAGATGAGGACTCTGATGCAAAACTTTAGAGGCGTCTTCCAGAAAGACCCAGGGTGGGCCCAAGGCATGTATCATAGGATACACACGCCACCAGGGAAAATAGTACGTGAAAAAAGGCAGCCTGTATCGCATCACCTCCTTGGGGAAGTCTGGGAAAAGATCACGTGAATGTTAGAACAATGATAAGACCATCATGAAGCCCTTGGCAGAGCCCCCTGGTCCCTGTCCCAAAACTGGATAGGTCCCTCGCTTATGCATGGATTACCATCACCTCAGTGAGATAGCTGTCTTTGATGCCTTCCCAATGCCCCATGTTACCAAATTAGTGGAGCGCATTGGGAATGCACATTACATAACAAAACTCAATTTGGCCAAGGCATATTGGCAGATACCTGTCTCCAAGAAAGACCAAGTGAAGATGGCTTTAGGGACCCCTTGGGGCTTATACAAGCTTATGAGAATGCCATTCAGACTCCACAGGGCCACTGCCAGATTTCAACACTTAATGGACTGAATCCTGGCCCCACATGCCAAGTACACCATGGCCTATATCGACGATATCGTCATCTTTACCCAGACCTGGGACCAATATCGGAGAGCGCTACAAGCGGTCTTGACAGATCTCCATGAAACAGGGATGACAGTTAACCCATGGAAATGTGCCATGGCCCAAAGACAAACAAAGTACTTAGGCTTCCTGGCAGGGTGAGGTACCATCAAGCCACTAGAAGATAAAGTCAAAACCATCCGCAACTGCACAATGCCCCAAAACAGCAAACAGATGTGATCCTTCCCGGGATTAACTAATTATTATTGATGATTCATGCCACAGTTCTCAGAATTGGCAGCTCCACTCACCAAAGCCCTGAAAGGGTGAAAAATGGGGAACATAAACTAGACCCCAGTGATAAAACTTAATTTTGAGCTTCTAAAAAAGGCATTATGTGAAAAGGTAGTCATTCATACACCCAACTTTCATAAACCTTTTATCTTGCAGACAGACACCTCAGAAACAGCTATTGGGGCCATCCTGACCCAAGAAGATGAAGGGATGGAGAGACTGGTGGCATAAATAAGCCATAAGCTACTCCCCTCTGAGACACAGTATGCAACAATAGAGAGAGAGTGCCTGGCAATCCAATGGGCCAAAGAACATTTCCATTACTACCTAATGGGGAGGGAATTTAAGCTCAGAACGACCATGCACCTCTACAGTGACTGAGCAGGGCCAAAATTGATAATGCACTTACAACCAGGTAGGCCCTGGTGCTGTAACCATTTAAATTTCAAACAATACATCACCCCAGACAAAATAATGTGGTGGCAGATATTTTATCCAGGTGCCACACTACAGAAGAGTCACCAAATGCTGAAAACCAAATGATGACAGGACAAGGAACACAAGGTAGGCAGCCGGATCAAAATCTTAGAATCCAAGGCATCTTGAGGTGGGGGTTGTATCCCAGAGGAAGGAGCCCTGAAAAGAAGAAACACTTACCTTCCACAGGGAAGAGCTAGCTGCACTGCAGAGGACCACCGGCACAGTTCATCATTCACTTTTATTGCCAGCTGGCAGTGGCACGAGCAGATGACGTCATAAGAAACCGCCACCTGGCAGATTTAAAAGCCAGTGGTGAGGAAATGGCAGCAGAAGTGACTGGGACGATGAGGAGCAAAGGTGCTCCCCAGCCAATGTTCCAGGGAAGTCGACAGCCCCTGCAGAGGCGAGACAGAGATCTCTTAAAAGGGGCTCACCCCACACTGGGTGGGCCCACCACATTTACCGGCAGGACAGCCAAGAAAGAGAGGGATGACATTGGGGGACCTGAGATGGTCTAAGACAGTGGACCCATGAGTTGGGTGGGCAGAAGCCTACACCCAGACCCTTTTGTTATTTTTTTTCTTTGTTGTTTTTGTTCTTGAACTATCCTATCTTGGTGGGTGCATAGAGGGTGCCCTCCCCCAGAAAGACCCTCCATGGGTCTAGGGCCATGGAGAAAAACCGAGGCCAGTTTGGACAACAGCCTCAGAGAAAGGGCGAGAGCAAAAGAGGAGAAAATTGTATGCCCTGCAATCATTGGGAGTAGCAGAGCTGAGGAGCGGGACAAAGACCCATCATACAGCAGCCTGGAAGGTTGGTGCTTGGTTGGGGTGTAGGGAAGGTGAAGCCCCAAGAACGCCTCTGGTGAGGGATACCAGGAGTAGCAAGGAACCCCAGGAGGAACCCCGCTCCAGGAACATATAGAGTCAATCTGTGGCAGGTGACAGTCAGGGATCCCCTCAGGGTGGAGCATTACCCAATGCCTAAGTTCTGGGGATGCACCCCTTGGACAGGGCTGGGAAAATGCTCAAAGGCTGTCTGTGATCACCTATTTGAAGTCCGACAGGGAGTGACTTTGTGCTTTAAAGCAGAGTTTGGTATATGTTTATTGTTTTTATGTTAGATGTAGATACACACTGTTTTACTTACTGTATTATTTGATCTTTATTACAAGGGCCTGATTTAGTGGAAAAACCACAAGTAATTTTACCACATCAAGGTAAAAAAAAATATTTAAAAAAATGGTGGAGTTATTTGTGACTTTGTTAATATAATATTATGTTATAATACTGCCTGTACCTGTTTGTTTTCAAACAGAACACCTTCTTTTAAAATAGAAAAACAGAATAAACATGTACATTGATGTCTTTATCTGATAGTGAAAGATGCATTTTATGAAATAAGTTTTTGAAACTTTGTGTGCTTGTATACATTTGTGCTTCTTGGGGAGGGGAGTTTTGGGTAGAGAGTGAATTAGCCCTGTAGAAGTAGAAATTGAGGGGGTTAAGCCTTATTTAAATTTGTAGTGCATTAAGCTTAGCCATACAAAACCCTAGAACTCTTGGTTCCAAAATGAAACCTTTTATTTGACCAACTGGAAAATGGCAAGAAAAGTTTCATTTTCTGCAAGCTTTTGGAGTCAAAGTCCCTTCCTCAGGCTCTGGGAAAAGTGTAGATGGTACAAGATAACAAGTCCACATAGGTAGGAAATAAACTTCATTTTTGCACAGAGGGAGCTGAAGATGGAAGGCTGTCCCTCTGGGTCCATGAGAGTGTCTTTATCAGCCGTGTTGAGTAGCTCTTTGATATATTGATCAGGTAGAATTTCTTCCCTAGAGGTGTCAGATGGCAAGCAGGGAAGTAAAAAAAACTTCCTTGTTGTGCTGCAGTGAAGTTTAAAATCCAAAATTGGCTAAAAATTTGTATCTTCCATGTTTCAAGGGTGTACTTGGTAGCCATGTTGGTCTGAGACAAAAAGACATCATTTTGGAACCAAGAGTTCTAGTTTCTTGTATGTCTTTTTGTCTCAGACCAACATGGCTACCAAGTACACCCCTTAAGCTTAGCCATTCTTTTGTGGAAAGTGAATTCTTAATGCTGTGACATACATTTTATATTTCCTAACTGATCACATGCCGTGCACACAAAGACGGGGGCTCTGCTTCAGAAAGAAAATTCCTAAAAATGCCAGAAGGGTGAGAACTGGGTTAAAGGCCTCTACAAACACTGTCAAAAAGCCAGAGAAATGCTCTGTCTGAGGATCAGAATGCCATAAGGACAGAACAGGACATGATTAAAAAAAAAAAGAAGTAAGAAAGAAAAGACAGTACAATTCTTCAGAGGAAAACACACCACATGCTTCTGAGAGAACCACATGCAAAAACACAAGGATTCACACCCCCAAAACCGGTGATCTGGGTCCTGTAAATAAGAAACCCAGGACTGATTGCTCACACACTTTAAAATAGCCTGGGGAGGAGGAGAGTCTTCATCTGTTTTTGAAAGATCATGATTGTTGTGAAAACAAAAGAAGAGGGTCTTTGTGCGGTTCTGGCAGGCTTCTATATTGCAGAGTGTTCACAGGACCCAGAGGGCACACTAGCCCTGTCTGTTGGTGTTAAGATGTATTTAACCTTATGGTTGTGTTTTGAAAACTGCTGCATATCCACCAAATTTTCCTGCCATTCCACGTCCACATCTAAAACAACAGTCTTATTTCTTTTTAAACATCTCCTCACTGGCTTGTGTAGAGCTTAAAAATCCTGATCTGAAAGCCAAGTGACCACCTGGCTTCTGTTCTGAACCTTATTCTGTCTTTTGGCCACTTCAGAAACTAGTGAGTTCACTCTGCCAAAACTCCTGGCTTCTCTAGGAGCATAATAAATTCCCTTTAACAAAGCCTCCTATGTAGACATGGCTGGTAACCATAGTGCCACCCTCCATAGGCAACATGTAGAGGGGGCACTCATCCTCCTGCTTAACACAAATAATTATGACATCATAGGGATAATGGAGACCTGGTGGGACTCCACCCGTGACTGGACCACGGATATAGACAGCTATACCCTGTACAGAAGAAATCAAGTAGACAAAGGAGTGGGGGTGTTGCTCTCTATGGCAAGGAGAGCTATGATTCCCTGCAAGCTGATATTGGTGACAAGAGTGGATGACTGGAGACCCTCTGGGTTAAAATCCATGAGGAACACAGCACAGGGGACACAATGGTGGGAATCTACTACAGACCTCCCACCCAAAGTCAAGATCTTGACCAGAGGTTCACCACAGAATTGCCTGAGGCCAAATGCTCCTGGTCCATGGATGTAATGGGAGACTTCAACTACCCAGACATCTTGTGGGAAGAGCACTCAGCTATATCTAAGTGGTTGCTAAGTTTCCTCTTGTGCATGAATGACCTCTATCCCACTCAAGAAGTCTATGGGCCAATGAGAGGTAAAGCACTGCTCGACCTGTTACAGGTGACTGGGAACAACCTAATCAGCAACATAACAATCAATGTGAAGCTGGATGACAGCATCTATGAGCTGATCACCTTCACCATCAGCTGTAAAGCTGGCAAGTCAGTCAGCAATAGAGAAGTCCTTGACTTTAGGAAAGCTGACTTTGACAAGCTCAGGAGGCTTGTCGGTGATGCCCTAGGGAGAACAACAATGGAGTTCAAGAAGAGTGGTTGCTCCTTCAGGTAACAATCCTGGATGCATAAGCTCAGGCTATTATGTCTTGGAGTAAAGGCAGCAAAAGGGCACAGAAGCCCCCTGGGCTCTCCAGGGAATTGGCAGACCTCCTGTGTCTAAAAAGAAAGACCTACAAAGGATAGAGGATGGGATCCACCTCAAAGGAGGAATATTCTGCGCTGGTCCAGACCCGCAGGGAATGAACCAGGAAAGCCAAGGCTGCAACAGAACTCCAACTAGCTACAAGCATCAAGGACAATAAAAAGTCCTTTTTCAGATATGTGGGGAACCAGAGGAAAAGCAAGGGCAACATTGCCCCTGATAAACCAGATGGGACCACTGACAACCAATGGCCAGGAAAAAGTCAACCTATTAAATGGGTACTTTGCATCAGTCTTTCATCAGTCCCATGGGATACCCGTGCCCATTACGGGACAGGGATGCCTGGGTGAGGGAGATTCCCTGCCATTCATCAATGCTGACCTTGTGAAGGAACACCTTGAAAGGCTGGACACCTCCAATTCAGCCAGCCCTGACAATCTACACCCCAGGGTACTTAAGGACCTGGCTAGCATCATAGCCCAGCCCTTGGCACAGATCTTCAAGAACTCCTGGCGCTCTGGTGAAGTGCCCAAAGATTGAAAGAAGGCTGATGTGGTGCCTATCTTCACGAAAGGATGGAAAGCGGATCCAGCAAACTACAGGCCCATCAGTCCGACCTTTGTCCTGGGCAAGTTCTTGAAAAAGATTATCAAAGAGGTCATCCTTAACAGACTAGCTGACAACAATATCCTGAGGGATACCCAGCATGGGTTTGTTGCAGCTAGGTCTTGCTTGATCAATCTCATTTCCTTCTATGACCCAGTGACCTATCACCTGGACAAGGGAGAGGAGATTGATGTCATATATCTTGATTTCAAAAAAGCCTTCAATCTGGTATCCCATGATCACCTCTTGACCTAACTGGCTAACTGTGGCCTCAGGTCCACCACGATCTTCTGGCTGGGGAATTGGCTCTGTGGCCAAACCCAGAGGGTGGTAATTCATAGTTTCATAGACATTAGGGCTGGAAGGGACAGCGGAAGATCAAGTCCAGCCCCCTGCCCAAAGGGCAGGAAGTCAGCTAGGGTCATAGGATCCCAGCAAGATAAGCATCCAGTTTGCTCTTGAAGGTGTTCAATATAGGTGCTTGAACCACCTCCGGTAGCAGGCTGTTCCAGACCTTGGGGGCTCAGACAGTAAAGAAATTCTTCCTTATGTCCAGCCTGAAATGGTCTTGTAGTAGTTTATGACCATTCGGCCTAGTCGTCATCCCTTGGGCCACTCTGGTGAACAAACATTCCCCCAGATACTGGTGGTCACCCCTGATAAACTTATAGGTGGCCATCAGATCACCCCTGAGCCTGCGCTTTTCCAGGCTAA
>JAGPOW010001244.1:68781-80014 GCA_030014935.1 Caiman crocodilus | reverse complement strand
CTGTTCTCGGATCATGAGGGTGGCCATCCTCTGGACCCTCTCAGTGTTGTCCACATCCCTCTTGAAGTGGGATACTTGGAATTGGACACAGTACTCCAGCTGTGGCCTGACTGGTGTCATGTATAGGGTGAGGATCACCTCCTTGGACCTACTTGAGATGCACCTGTGGATGCACAATAAGGTCTGGTTAGCCCTGCCGACCATGACCTCGCATTGTCGACCCATGTTCATCTTGGGGTCAATGATGACTCCAAGATCCCTTTCTGCCTCTGTGCTCTCAAGAAGGGAGTTTCTCATCTTATAAGTGTACTGCTGGTTACTACTGCCCAAATGCAGCACCCTGCACTTGTCTATATTGAAACGTATCCTGTTTTTGTTAGCCTACCCCTGCAACCTATCCAGGTCTTTAAGCAGTCTTTCCCTCTCTACTAATGTGCCCACCTCACCCCAAATTTTGGCATCATCAGCAAATTAGAACAGGTTGCTTTTAACCCCATCATCCAAATCTCTGATAAAGAAATTGAACAGTTTGGGCCCAAGTACCAAGTCCTGGGGGACTCCGCTGCCCACTTCCTCCCAGATCAAATATGACCCATCCACCACCACCCTCCGAGTATGACCCTTCAGCCAATTTGCAATCCATTTGACTGTGTAGTTATCAATGCTATGGTCGCCTAGTTCACCAATGATACCAAACTCTGGGGTAAAGCATCCACACCTGAGGACAGGAGGATGATCCAGGCTGACCTTGACAGGCTCAGGAAATGGGTGGATGGGTTAAACACCTGATGGTGTTTAACGCCAAAAAATGCAAGGTTCTCCACCTTGGGAGGAAAAACCTGCAGCATCCTTATAGACTTAGCAGTGCTACACTGGATAGCACTACGAATGAAAGGGACTTGGGGGTCATGATTGACCACAAGAGGAACATGAGCCTTCAATGTGATGCTGTGGCTAGTAAAGCAAGCAAAATGCTGACTTGCATCCATAGATGCTTCTCAAGTAAATCCCAGGATGTCATTCCCCCATTGTACTCGGCCTTGGTGAGGCCACAACTGGAGCATTGCATCCAGTTTTGGGCTCCACAATTCAAAAAAGATATGGAGAAGCTTGAGAGCATCCAGAGAAGAGCCACACACAGGATCAGAGGTCAGGAAAACAGACCTTACGGTGACAGGCTGAGAGCTTTACGACTCTTTAGCCTGAAAAAGCACAGGCTCAAGGGTGATCTGATGGCCACCTATAAGTTTATTAGGATCTGGGGGAAGGATTGATCACCAGAGCGCCCCAAGGGATGACAAGGTCAAACAGTTATAAACTACTGCAAGACTGTTTCAGGCTGGACCTAAGGAAGAATTTCTTTACTGTCCAAGCCCCCAAAGTCTGGAATAGCCTGCCATCGAAGGTGGTTCAAGCACCCACATTGAACACCTTCAAGAGAAATTTGGATGCTTACTTTGCTGGGATCCTATGACCCTAGCTGACTTCCTGCCCTATGGGCAGGGGGCTGGACTTGATGATCTTCTGCGATCCCTTCCAGCCTTAATGTCTCTGAAAGTCTATGAGAGAGGGCTTGCAGCCTAGACTGCATCCCTCTACCCACTCTGGTTAGTTTGATGCCATTCTCAGAGAGGTCCAAGACTTCTGAACACCACCCCCCCATTTTGGTTGGTCAAGGATGGTGGGATGGATGGGGTGGGGTGGACTAACAAGTGGGGTTACAACCCCCCACTACCTGGTATGTCATGCCTGTGCCATGTGGTCTAGAAGCAGGCCATTCAGCATGAAAGGTGGGGTTTGGGGTCAGATGGGCAGCCCTTTTGATGTCACAGACCGTGTGACAGGTGGTGTCATACCCAATGTAATGGGGGCAGGGAATTCTAGGAACAACATGGTGGTCAAAATAGGCACCAAAATGGTTGCCTGGGGGGAGAATTTTTGATGTCATGTACCATGTGAATGGGGGACAGTGGGTGCGATTTCTGGTGTCATGCATCATGTGGCGTGGGGAGATGGTGGCCAGGGGGTGGGGTTTCTGGTGTTATGCACCATGTGACAGGGAGTTAGGGGTAGAATTTCTGATGTCACACACCATATAAGGGGAACAGGCTTGGGTGACTGGTGCCACCTTAGTTGGGGGGATGTGCCCCCACGACCAGTCAGCGACCAGGGGCAGGGGTCCCCCCATGGCCAATCTCCATGACTGGCGGGGGGAATCACCCATGGCTGATTCTGCCGACCAGGGGGATGGGGTGACTGCAGCTTCTCCACTCCACAGCCAGCACTTGCAAGGGGGTCACCAGCACTCTCACCTGCCCCCTGCCCATCACCTAAGCAGTGAGCACAGCCAGTCAGGGGGTGCACCAGCACTCTCAGGGAATGCACGTGTACCCCCATGCACCCCTTACATGTCACCACTGGGAACAGGGGTGGACTTCCCATTCCAAGACCATGACAGGGGGCAGGGCACCTGTCAAGATGCCCAAGAAAAGGCCAATCTCCTAAATGATTACTTTGCATCAGTTTTCCACCTGCCCAAGGGGGTCACACTGTCAAACAGGACACAAAACATCCAAGGAGTGGGAGATGGGCCCACAATTAACATAAACCAAGTGAGGGAACACCTTGAGAGGCTAGACTTCTATAAGTCTGTGGGCCAAGATGGAGAGTCTTGAAGGAGCTGGTGGACATTACAGCACACCCTATGGTGAAGATATTTGAGAATTCGTGGTGTTCAAGAATGAATGATGCATGCCTCCAGTGGCTAGGGCGGTATGGTGATGCTGGTGGTGGCAGGAGCATGGCGGTGGTAAGCGGGGAGCTGCCACAGATGCCACCAGCACAGTTGGTGGCAGGGCAGGGGGGAGGTGGCAAGCACCAGCTAGGGGTCAGCACTCACCTGCAGACGCCACCAGCAGCAGCAACAGCAGCCAGTGGTGATCACTGACTGCCTGCAGATGCTGCTGGTAGTGTCAGTGGCGAGGGGGGACTTGGTGAGCAGTGACTGCCCACAGGTACCGTCGACAGTAGGGGGGTGCACTGCCATGCTGAAAGGGTACACCTGCACCCATATGCACACATTGCCCATGTGCCCAGGTGAGGTACTGGAAGACTGGAAAAGAGCCAATGTGGTCCCAATCTTCAAGAAAGGAAGGAAGGAAGATCCAGAGAATTACAGGCCAATCAGTTTGACGTTCATCCCTGGAAAGATCTTGGAGAAAATCAACAAGGGATCTATCAGCAACATGCTAAAAGAAGGTAACCCTCTGAATACCAGCCAACATGGCTTTGTTATGACCGCAGGCAGCCACAGTGACTTTGGAGGTGAGGGCGAGCCAAGCAGAAACTGCCCGCAGGCAGCTGCAGCAGTGTCAGCAATGAGTGACGGGTGATGGGTGGTGATCAGGGGCTGCCTGCAGCTGTCATCCGTGCTGTCAGTGGCTGTGAGTGGGGACTGCCTGCAGCTGCTGGCGGCTGCATCAGCAGTGAGAGGGGTGGGGCAGTGACTGCCCGCAGAAGCTGGCAGTGACTTCAGCAGCGACCGATCTCAGTGGTGCACATGCCCCTCTGTGCCCCTCCATGAGTCACCTATGTTCAACATCTTCATTAATTATCTGGATTCAGGCATCAGATGTAGACTGGCAAAGTTTACAGATGGCACTAAACTATGGGGGAAGATGGCCACATTAGAAGACAGGCTGGGGATACAGGCCAACCTGGATATGCTCGCAAGATGGGCAGACCAAAACCTGATGGCATTCAACATAGAGAAGTGCAGGGTTCTCCACCTTGGGGAAAAAAAACAAAACAGCACCATCATTATAGGCTCCCCAGCACCACAACCAAAATAGACCTGGGGGTTTTGATTGAACACAAGATGAACATGAGCCACCAATGCAATACTGTGGCCAGCAAAGCAAATCAAACTCTGGCATCTATTCACCAATGCATCTTAAACAAAACTAGGGACATCATCCTTCTGCTTTACTCAACCCTAGTGAGGCTGCAGCTGAAGTACTGCATCTAGTCTTGAGGCCCTCACATCAGAAGGGATGTGGATAAGCTTGAGAGAGTCCAAAGGAGAGCCACCCATATAATCAAAGGCCAAGAGAACAAGCCTTATGAGGAAAGGCTGAAGGCTATGGGACTCTTCAGCCTGAAGAAGAGAAGGCTCAGAGGTGACTTGATGGCAGCCTATATTAGGAGGGTGCATCAGGATCTGGGAGAATAGTTGTTCACCAGGGCCCCCCAAGTGATAACAAGGTCTAATGGCCACAAACCCCCTAGAAGGTCAATTTAGTTTGGACATAACAAAAAGCATCTTTACTCTCTGAGTGTCCAGGGTCTAGAACAGACTCCCCCCAGTGGTGGTGCAAGCACCTATACTGGAATCCTTCAAAAGGCATTTCAATGTTTATCTTGCTGGGATCATTTAACCCCAGCAGACTTCCTGTCCATGGCAAGGGGACTGGAGTTGATGATCTCTCAAGTCCCTTCCAGCCCCTAATGTCTATGAAATCTATACACTACTATGGAGTACCTCAACATTGTGGAATTTTGTGGTTGGATACTTCAAGACTAAAAGGTCAAGCTGCACTGAGATGGTGTAAGCACTGGGGAGCATAGCAGGGTTCCAGAGTACTGGCTGCTCTTATGGGAAAGTCCCATCCCCACTTTCTTTCTTCCTCTCCATGTGGCCAGTGCAGCTGCTGGCACTGCAGGAAATGGGGTGTGGACGGAGCCCTAAGTGGGGTTTCTGTGAGCCACGGAAGATATTGCACTTGTGAAGGTCCCATCCTATTTTCCCCCATCTCTCCAACACAGCTACTACAATAAGGGACCAAACTCTGAAGACAGGAGGAAATGGGTTAAGCAGCAGAGAGTCCTGACTCATGCTTTTCAGAGTGCAACTCTTCCATGTGCATGGCCAAGTGGGCTCCTCGTTCCAATCCTCTGCAGCTGTACAAAAACACCAGCAATAAAATCCCTGGCTTAGCTTTAAAGGCAGTACTGTAAGGTGTCCCAGAGCCATGTGTCTCTGCAGCCCCCTTCACTATACTCCTGCAATGCTTGTTGCAGTGTCACACCTTATATATCTTACTCAGTCATGTGGCTATTCATGCTTCTTGAGACAAGTATTTTTTTACAGTATGTTTATTGGACCAGGTGTACAGTTGAAAGAGCTATTGGACAAGCTTTTGGACGAGCACCCTTCTTCAAGACACCTTGTCCAACAGCTATCCCAATTATATGGCTCATCCAATAAACAATATCATAAAACTTCCTTGGCAGGGATTTAAAGCCTGGCTTTTATTCAAGAGCAGAAGAACATCTCAATGTGCTGGCCATATTGAACATTAGCTCAGATGTGGATACTGCTACTAGTGAAATGTTGTATACATTCTCAAGACACTCTAGAAGGGTAGGCTTTGTTTTATAAATCTGAATAAGGGACATATATTTAATTTTAATTACTTGATTATTATTTAGCTGTCTGTTGTGTTTTTATACTTAATTTATAGAGTCACAGATTCATAGACCCTAGGGTCAGAAGGGACCTCAACAGATCATCAAGTCTGACCCCCTGCCTAGGCAGGAAAGAGTGCTGTTGTCAAATGCCTATCCAGCCTTCTCTTACAGACCCCCAAGGTAGGGAGGAGCACCACCTCCCTTGGAAGCCCATTCCAAATTTGGCCACCCTTACTGTGAAGATGTTTTTCCTGACATCTAGCCTAAATCTGCTCTCTGTCAGTTTGTGACCACTGTTCCTTGTTACGCCAAGCAGTGCCCTGGTGAACAGAACCTCTCCAATCCCTTGCTGCATCCCCTTAATGAATTTGTAGGTGGCCACAAGATCACTTCTCAGTCTTCTCTTGTGGAGGCTGAAGAGGTCCAGGTCCCTCAGTCTCTCTTCATAGGGCTTGTCCTGTAAGCCCCTAACCATACCCAGGTCCCTACTGGGTCTATAATTTTGAAATTGAAATGAAGTTACATTTCAATTTATTACAACTCAACGTATTTGTGATTTCAGTATTACACACTATACAGCCTTCCTACTGCTTTCAGATGGTTGGGCGGGGCAGCACATACTAGACCACTAGTGGTAGTACAGGCACAACCACTAGCGGGGGTAGTAATCAATCAGTAATTTGCAATATGGGTTGCTCCTCCTCTTAAATGCTAGGGTTTTGATTTCTTGTGATTATTTCAGCTGGGATATAAATAACATTTCAATTTATTGTGATTTACTAATGGAAAAATCTGTCATTTCTCATACATTTTACATACATTCTAACATGTACACACACACACATATAGATACATGTCTACAGACATACATGTTAATTGTGGATTTTGATCAACTGACTTGCATTCTGTTCTCTATATGCCAGATAATAAACAGCCTGCTGGATCTTAGCACCTGGGGTAGTTGGCAAAAGCCCTCCTTCCTGATTACTGGCTATATCTCAGCAAATGAACAAGCCCTCCATGCATAATTGTTAAATGTATAATATTGCAAATCAGTACTCATTCTAGTAAAGTTATATTTGCTTTTACTTCAATCTTTTACTAAATAATATAGCCCTAGACCTCTGGAACATTAGTAAAGCTTCCAGTTTCTTTTAACATTTTATTTTTTTTTAAAAATGTTATGTGATGATGCACTGCACCATCTGGCACTCCTCCCTCCCCTTTTCAATATCCTAGATCTGCTCATGTCTACCATAATAAAGTTGTAATGTTACAAGAGGAGGGTGTACTAGAAATGGTGATAAGGGTACTATTTGTTGTCAGAGGTGGTGGAGATGAGATCAAAAAAGGGGAAACATCAGTCTTCTCTCATATTTTTAAAAATACTGTTGTAACCACCATATAATGAAACTGCCAAGCTTTTGGGACATACACCATATCTTTCATTTTTCATATTTGTCATGTTAGCAACTACAAATTTGGATATTTCCATAACAATCATAATACCCTTTGTATGGTATCAAAAGGTGCAGGAATAGGGATGAGAGGAAAGACGTCAGATAGCAATTCAGTTAAGGTTGTCTAATGGAGTCACATACTCTTTGAAATCATCTAAATCATCTGTGAAATCCACAACAGATGGTTTCCTCTTTACCCAGTATAGTCTATAATGTTGTCTTGAACAAATCATGAGTCCAATTTGTCTTGTAACCGAGTCAGAATTGTGACTTCTGTTCTGGATTAGGATATCCCTTTTTTGCATTATGTATTAAACTTGCATCTAATTTTGACCAAAGAAGCAACATGATGTGCTCCAGATGTCCTTTGATGCACAGAAAATAAGCATGATACTTTATTGAAGGACAGGCTCTGAGAAGCCAAATACAAAATGAGTGAACCTGTTTGGATGTCAGCACTGCATAGAAAGACCTTGGAGTCTTGGCAGATCACAAAATCAGTATGAGCCAGCAATGTGATGCAGCTGTAAAAAAGGTGAATGCAATTTAGGACTGCATCAACAGAAGCATAAGACAGGAGAGATGCTAGTGCCACTTTACTCAGCACTGGTTTGGCCTCATTTACAATACTATGTGCAGTTTTGGGCTCTACAGCTGTAGAAAAATTAGAGAAGGTCCACAGGTTGGGGACTAAAATAATAAAAGGTTTGGAAAGCAAATCTTATGAGAAAAGTTTGGAAAAAAAGTCATGTTCAGCTGCAGAGAAGGTTTTTAAGAGGAGTATGACAGGGAACCAGAGGGTACTGTCACTTTAAGTAGAGAATGCAACAGGCCAAGCCTGCTGTGTGGGGCTGCAACAGAGGAGCACAGACTGGCCATTAAGAAAAGGGGAAACCCAAACCCCTGTTTGTAGCTGGGGAGCCACATGGCCGGAAGGGGTGTGGCTAATAGGCATATAAACCCAGGGTCTAAGGCAAAACAGGCAGTCTGGTCCTGTATGCTGCTGGAGGAGGATCTCCCAGGAGAGGGGGCCTTCATGAAACAGGCCTACAGCTATCCAGGCTTCACAGGAGAGCTAGATGAGCAAATATAGGATAAGTATCACTTGTGGTGGGGCATTGACCCAAACTGGGAGTCAAGTTTAGTTTGGAAAGTAGTTTACTTATATTGTGCTATGCTTAAATGTAAGCCTGGAAGACTGGATTGTGACTACAGGGGCAGTATGGAGACCACAAGGGCACTTGAGGTCAGATACCTGAAGTTGCCAAGAGGCATGAGAGTAGCCCAGCCTGGATCAGGGACCCCAGGGGGTGGAGATGTAAGACAGCAGCCTTGCCTGAGCCAGGGACACCAGGGAGCCATGCAGTCCAAGAAGGGTTGGACCAGGGCAAGGGGACTAAGCAGCTTGATAAGCATGAGATGGGGTTGGTGCCCAGGAGCTGAGGTTTGAGGCAGTAGACCTAATCTGATGAGACAAAGCTAGAGAAAAGGGGCTAAAACCAGAAAAACTGAAACCCCAACAAAGATTTCAGGCCTTAGGGGTGCAATGGTTATGTTGGAACCAGAGTGCCCCCTTGAAGTAATACCAAGTACTATCTGTAAGACATGGATGTAGCTACAGGGGAAGACAGAGGCCATAATTAGTGCCCCTAACGTGATTTGAGGCCAAGGCTGGTACTATTCCAGTTGGCTACAAAGGACCAACTCAGGATCATCATAAAATTCCAGTTTATTAGATGGATGCAGAAGTTAGATCATACACCTTGGGGTTGATTCTCACACACACACACACACACACACACACACACACACACACACACACACACACAGAGTAGCTATGAACACTAAGCACAGATGTCAAGATATACCTATCCCCAAGTGCTGGACTCTGCCATTGATGGCCAATCAAGGCTTCTTACAGTGTGATGTTTCAGAAGGGGATAGACAGCTGGTCCTTCTGGCTGTGCAGGCAGGGTTCTGGTCAGGTCAGAGAGGGCACCATTGTGGGTCATTCGTCACTGCCTTTTATCCCTCTCTGGCAGACTCTGGTGACTCCCCAATTTTCAGGCTTACCCAATCCAGGGGTCATTGACCTCATGGGATGTCCCCCTTGGTGGTTGCTGGATGGCAGCTGTCAACCCCAGGGGTCACATCCGCAGGTACGTGCAGTCTTGGGAGTCTGTTGATAAAGTTTAATTAATTCACTGCTGTGATTAGTTCAAACTGGGGCTTCTGTGCCTTTAACAGTGAAGTTTCAGGGCTCTGTACGATCCTTTCCTCTCCTTAGTCTGCAGTTTCCTATGTGTTAATTGCCACTCATTAGCTTGTTATCCTGTCTAGCTTCTGTGTTATGCAATCAATCAAGATTCATTCAGGGACCTACTCCATACAGAGAAGCTGCGGTTTGATTCCTGCTCTTGCTAACATTGTTACATGGTACAATGTACTTTTAAACTTAAAGTACATTTGTTACAAAGTTAAAAAGCATAGAATAAAAGGTGAAATGCCATGGCACATACAACAAACAGACCAAATACAATGGGAGGGAGCACATACTGATGCAGAATACTATTTTATACCCATAAAAGCATCTACGAACTATATTTTATTACGAGTACACCTTATATTCTATAAAAATAATAATATAATAAAAGAAGAGGGAGGGAGGAAGAAAAGGTAGAAAAGAGAGTGCAGCCCCAAAAGGGGGCAAATACAGCAAAAAGGGCTTGTTGCCATATGGAGGGGCTTCACAATGAAGGGGGAGGGCAGGCAAAAAAAACCCAAACATTTCTTGCTACACTCCAGCACATGGAAAACAAGACAGTTGAGGGATGGAGGCTCACTCTGGGACCCTGGGACAGCCTCATGCAATACTGTATATTCTATTAATATGTGCATAGCAGACTGCTGGTTTGGAGGGGTTAGGAGTAGGCTGCACACATCGGGCTGTTGCAGGAAAAGGACTAGGCAAAGGGAGGTAACAGAACTAAGGTAAACAGAAGAACCATACTGCTTGCAGGGAATGCAGCCCAGCTGGAAGCAGGCAGAGGGTGATTTATGACCCTTCCTGGACAGAGGAAACCAGCTGATATGGTCACAGAAAGTTAAAAAGTTCTTATGGAAAGGAGCCAGAGCCAGGAGTCAGAGAGAAGGAGCTTACATCAGAGGGAAAGAAAAAAGATAGCTGTCCTGAGAGCAGCAGGGAGCCAGAACCACTTTCTCAGGGCCTGGGAAGAGGCCCTAGGACTATGACTTAACTGTATATGGACTGTGTTACATTTGTTACTGTTCACTGATTTATGATTAAGAGATTTCCTGTGTGCTCAGGAAAATAAGGGACTGAACTGAGCTTTAAGATCATCTTGAGCTAAGTGAATCCCCAATGCACTACAGTGTGTCAGGTGAGTAAGAAAAGGAAGGGTACACTGAAAAGCTGGAGTGGGACAGAAATCACTGGAACACTAGGGGGCATCATGGCTTCCCTTGTGGCCAAAACCTTTGCTACACTGGTGCACTGGCAGGGAAGGCCATGCATGAGGGACTCAGTAGCAAAACTAAGGTAAAGACAAGGACCATAAATGAGATGGAACCCCTAGTGCAGTTCCTGACACAACTACATACTGGAATACAAGAAATTCAGGCCCTGGTAGAATGGGTGCTACATGTACATAACCAACCGTGTGATATAGTGAAGTTCCTGCAATTGCAAGGGGCCAGCATTCAACAGATGTGGGCAGAGTGGCAGTAAGTTATACATGAGCATCTAGAGGAGAAAGAGTTAAAACTTGAAGGTGGGGAAGTAAAGAGAGGGTTACAGTAGAGGCTACCACAATTGAACAGTTGAGAGGTGAATTTCTAGAGGTACAACTTTTCTCAGACAAGGTAGTAGAGTAAGTGGAATACCTCCAGTGTGAACTTGAAGTTGAATGCCATAACTGCCTGCAGGCAGAGGCTGGAGGGCTGTCACTGAGACAACACTTGAAGGCAGAAGGAAAATAAGAATAAGGAACTGAAGTGCCTGGTTGTGACTAAAGCAGAAAAGAATAAAGAACTAGAGCAAATGCTTGTGGCTGAGTCATAGCAAGATAAGAGAAATTGCAGAGGTTTCATAGTTTCATAGTAACTAGAGTCAGAAGGGGCCTAGAGCAGGCCATCTAGTCTGACCCCCCGCCAATGGCAGGAATGAGTGCCAGGGTCACAGGACGCCAGCCAAGTACCTATCCAATCTACTCTTGAAGATGCCCAAGGTAGGAGCAAGAACCACTTCCCTAGGAAGCCGGTTCCACATCCTAGCCACCCTAACT
>JAGPOW010001244.1:27508-61736 GCA_030014935.1 Caiman crocodilus | reverse complement strand
GGGCTGGGTGAGGCAGCCATTGGGGGGCTGCAGCAGCTGCTGGGGAATGGGGCCAAGTGGGGCAGCAATTGGGGGGGCTGGGATGAGACATGTGGGCCTTGCGGGGGAGGGGTGGTAGCCCCTGCAGGGGCCATACCCCTTGTGCTGGGGATGAACCGCCTGTTGGGGGCCATACTCTTTGTGAGAATGTCAAACCCTCTGTTGGGGGTCTGAACCCCTTTTGGGGATCTGAACCTCCTTTTGGGGAGCTGAACTCTTTGTGTGGGGGATGAACTCTCTGTTAGGGGGTGTAGCCCTTGTGTGGGGCTGAACCCCTTGTGTAGGGGCAGAATCCCCTGCTGGGGGGCCATAGTCCTTGTGTGGAGGACCAACCCCTTGTTTGGGGGCCATCACCCTGGGGGAGGGCAGCAAAATATGTACTCATGAATTCATAAAACCTGTATTTAGAGTTCACTTTATTATTATGATAAGAGACTTGCTTTAACACTGTAGATGTATCCATAAAACATTCAACTGATCACCGTCTCTGTCTCACTCTCTCTCTCTCTCTTTATAGTGTTCTTTTGTTTTACTTGTGGAGGAACATGGATTTGGGGGTATTTTAGAGAGTGATTTGGGGATGTTTTTTATCAGGGATTTTTCAGTTTTCCAATTGGGAACACCAGAATTCCTGCTAGGGAGGCCAGTGGCAGGACCCTGCCAGCTCAGAGCTGGCACCTTGGATCCATCTGGCTGTGGCTGACCTCCTGGCCAAATGGGGCCAGGAAGACATGCTTTGACAGTTCAAAGCAGGCCACCATACCCGGAACATCTTCTGAGTGATAGCTGCGCAGATAGCTGGGCAGGGGCACAAATGGCAGTAGTACTGCACAAAAGACAACCCTGCAACCGCAGTCCACTGGCAACTGGCCCAGAGGGGCAGATGTCTACTGGCTCTGCAGTCCCCATCCAAGTCTGGCAGGTGCACAGCAGGTCACAGCCAGGCAGCAGCCCCCACTTCCAGTCTGCTGCAGTGGGTAGAGGGTGCAAGGAACTCTCAGGGCTGCTTCAACAGTCCAGCTGGCACAAGAGGTAGTGTCCCCAGGTACCAATTGGCTGGGCCCCAGAAGCTCCTGACAGCTAGTAGCCCTGAGCTACTTGCCAGGGTGACTTTTTATACTGCTGGGGCCAGGACAAGGCAGCTTTTTATACTGCTGGGGACAACACAGGTGCTGGCCCTGGGCTCTAACTCCCCCTGGCTGAAGATCTGGGAGGAGCCAGACAGGGTTATTTTGCCCCAAGTGGCACAATTTGCTCCATAACAAAGTGTATGTCCAAGTACGTGCACAGAGGCAAAAAGTCCCAGCTCAAATTTGCACCACTTCTATTTCAGCTGCTGCAAGAACACATGCTTGCAAGTGTGGATGTGCCACATGAGTTTATCAAAAACTGCTGGAAAAACTACTAGAAAAAGCTCCTGAACTGAAAATTGGCAGTGACTGATGAAACCATGAAATCCATCCTGTAGCATCCAGTAAGGGAAATACTTGCCAGTCCATCAACCCCTGAAGAAGTCCACCAGGTGATAAGACAGGTGAAGGATGCTGACATAAGGAATGCCAATAGTGTCTCCATTCTTAAAAAGGGAGATAAGTCTGACAGTGGAAGCTATTGCAGTATTGCCCTCCTCTTCATCACTGGAAAGATCCTTGCTTGAAGTTTGCTGAGCAGACTTCTCCATCTTGCTGAGGAAATCCTTCCCAAGTCACAATGCAGTTTCAGACCAAAAAATTCCAAAAAAAATTTTGAGAACAACACCAGGAACTGTATGTGGCCTTTATTGATTTGACCAAAGCCTTTGACTTTGTTAACCAGGAGGCTCTATGGAAGTTCTTATTCAGTTTGGCTGCCCAGGGAAATTTAACACCATCTTAGGACTCCTTCATGATGAGAAAACTTCTTCCATCCTGTGCAGTGGCTCCACTACAGAGCCCTTTGTCATTCAAATTGGCATCAAGCAGGGTTGCATAATTACATCAATTCTATTTTCCTTCTTTCTTCCAGTCATCAAGATGTTCATCCATGACCATCTGCCACATGGCATCAGCATCCAGTACAGGATGGAAGGGAACCTTTTCAGTCTCTCCCACCTTCGTGCTAAAACCAAAGTGGCTTAGGCCTCAATTGTGGAACTTCAGTATGCTAATGATTGTGCTATCATTACATGTACACAAGAGGGCTTACAAATGACCCTTAACTGCTTTTCTCAAGCATACCAGTGCCTGAGACTGACCCTTAACATCAGAAAAACAAAGTTGCTTCACCAGCCTGCCAATTAACTCCCCTGGTAAAGATCCTCATTGACAGATAGGAGGTGGAGAATGTTGAACACTTTGTGTACTTTGGCAGCCATGTTTCAAAGAAGGCCAACATCAATGAGGAGATCCAGTATAGGATCCAATGTGCCAGTTCTGCCTTTGGAAGACTGTATCATTGTGTGTTCAATGATTATGACATCCGGACTTGAACAGAGCTCTTATTATATAAGGCTGTGGTAACCCCAACTCTTCTCTACAGCTGTAGATGTTGGTTCCCAAAACAGGCCCAGGGACCATGACAGAACCCCAACATCCAGCATCAGAGACACTGATGGAGAGCATGGAAGTGCTGGACAAGCCAAACCCTAATGACTCTACGGAGGTAACTAACCTAGATTTTTGGGAAGTGGCTTTCTATTGTAACTGTGGGTCTGTGCTAGCTATACAATCTCTTTGCAGGTAGATGATGCCTTTATAGAGAGCTTTTGGAGCCTACACATTAGTCAACCTATGAGAGTAAAGGTTTCTTGTGTGAACTAGTTATGCTTGTGTCTATAAGAAAGGAGTTCAAGACAAGACTGAAGGCTGCTTTATTGGTTTTGTCTAAGCCCATGGAGCCTGTGGAACCGGGGTATGAGTTTATGGAAGTTATGGAGTAGGAGTATGAATCTATGGTGGTCACTGAAGAGGAGTACAAACCTATGGAGGTGACAAAGCACCTCTGTTAAAGAAGATTTGTTGCATGACTTGTTTTGAATCCCTGTTCAAGACAAGGCTGAAGGCTGCCATATATGCTGCATTTCATTACCTGGTTAATAGCCCTTGTTTTACCATGGCTTAAATTTGTTGCCAGTCACTTGAATCCATTATACTTGTGTTAGTGAGGAGGGTGCTATGGTTACCCTCCCATGTCTACATGGGAGGTTTTATTAAAGGAAATTTATTACACTCCTGATGCAGCATGGAGTTTTGGTGTGGTGAATTCACTTTTTGAAGTGGACAAAAGTAAAAATAAGAATCTGAACAGAAGTTAGATGCCTGCCTGGCTTTCACATCAGGGTGTTTACATCCTAGACAAGCTGGTAAGAAGACATTTTAAAAGAAACAAGACTATTGTTTCAGATATGGATATGAAATGGCAGGCAGACTTGATGGATATGCACCAGTTTTCCAAACACAACAGCAGATTTAAGAACATCTTAACAGTGATGGCCATGTTGTCAAATGATGCTTGTTCCTTTGACCTAAAAGACAAGTTGGCAGGTGAAGTATCCCAGGGCTTTAAAACCATTTTCTCAGGGGGTTGCATGCCTAAAAAATTACAGACTGATCAGGGCAAAGAATTTTTAAATAAGCTGTTAAGCAAACTGTTAAAGCAGTATTATATGCACCATTTTGTTATGAATAATAAAGTGAAAGAAGCAGTTGTAGAGTGGTTTAACAGAATGTTAAAATCAAAGATGTGGAAGTGTTTAACAGCCCACAACACTTTTTGCTACACTGATGCATTACCCGGGTTTATAAAGTGCTATAACCACAGCTTTCATAGAACTATCCATGCCAGACCTGTTGATGTGAACTCCTCAAATTCTCCACAGATGTGAAAAACAGTGTACAGGGACTATTTTAAAATAAAATCAGCAGCACCCTTATTCAGAAACGAGACCACTTGAGGGTGACTAGAACCAAAGGGAGATTTGAAAAAGATTGTGAACAAACATTCACTAATGAAATTTTCATAGTGGATGAAGTTGTTAGGCAAGTGCAGACCCCCGTCTACCGCCTAAAAGATTACCAGATGAAACTATCGTGGGTTCTTTTAACCCTGAATAACTACAAAAAGTGAACCCCCAACAGGACAGCATTTACAAGATTGAAAAAGGTCTGTCAAAGAAAGGAAAGGGGAGAAAGAAGCAGTTACTGGTCAAATGGTTGTGGTGAGCCAGCTATATTTAACAGCTGAGTGGAAGCCTCCTAAGGATTGTATGTGGCCTTTCATAAGCATAGGTTTAGGAGACAGGAAAACCTAACTGCCCCAAGCAGAAAGATAGAGCTACTAGGCCACCTCCACAGTGATTTTTTTTTCAAGAAAAACTTTTGTTGAGTGGTGTGAACATGAAAATTAAACTGACTTACAGTAAAGACACCTTCTGTTTAATGGGTGCTCCAGCAGCTAGACAGTGTAAACTACAAATTACATATGCCTTGCTTTTTAAAAAAAAGTGAGAGTAGCTTCAGGCATCCAAATGGGCCACACAGAGGCCTTTCTTATGGCCAATGCTAAATATCACATAAACCCTGTGGAAATGAAAGTGCTTAGCATCCCCACTGGTAGCTGGGTCATTAATCACAATAATCTGTTTTTGGGACAGTTGCCCAAACTCTTCATTATTGGGTTTGTGGTTAACAACACATTTAGCAGGAACTATGCTAAGAACCCCTTCAACTTTAGCATTATATTAATTTTGTTGCCCTGTATGTCAATGGAGAACAAATCCCAGTAAAAGAACTATAACCAGATTTTGAAAATGGTAACTGCATGACAGAATTTATGCATCTGGTGCAGATAGCCAGTAAACATATAAAAGACCTCTCCCTGTTGATCTGCCATGAGAAGTTTGCCCAGGGGTATACCTTGTTTGCTTTTGACTTGTTTCCTTATCAGGAATGTGCTGACCATTATTCACTGATTAAAACTGGGAACCTAATCGTGGATATACCCTTTGCTGGTGCTTTACCTACCACTGTCAACATGTTCATGTACAGGGCCTTTGACAACATTATGGAGATAAACCAGAAGAGAAGTGTCTCGTTTGACTACATGTGAAGATGTGTGGCCAACAACTCTCCCGGGTTTTATCCACAGACCCATCCACCAAAGTGACTTTCTTAGATGTGCTCCATTATGACTGATTCCATAAGGCTCAGATGTCTTGAAGGCACCTGAGCCTGCTCGTCAATACACACCTGCATAACCATCCTGGAGACTGGCTGACAGCTTAACTGGTGGATCAGAACCATGGGGAGTTTTTTTATTCTTACAGCTGCCACATGAACAGCACTCTCTTTCTTTAAAGCATTATGCTCTTTTTAAACAAGAATGCTACCAGCAATGCTTTTCAGATGAAACAGTTACAAGACCTCCACTTTGTTGCCTGCAGATACCATTGTGTGGTTTTCCTGCACTACTGTAAAAACAGGCTACCATTTGAACAGATTTTAAAATAGCATTCTGATGATTTAGTATTAAATGACCACAGGATGATACGGTTTGTAAAAAGTAAATATAAAACTTTCCACATGGCTAGACCTGCTCAAAACATGTTTCAACATAAACAGATATGTGTCTCTTGCAATGACTTCCATGAACATATCTAAACAAAGCACCCCACTATTGGGTTTGTTTTTAAATGTGTGTGTGTTTCTTTTACCCATACCACTTTAAAAAAACACTCTATAGACAACATTTTGAAGCAGTATAGAATAATATATTGTGAGAGTAAAACCTTACATGGTGACCCACTTGCTTTTAGAAACAGTCCTTCGCTTTTTAAGCAGTAAGGCTGGTGTTTCTTCATCCATGGCAGATGCTTTCAGGTGTTCCAGATGATCCCAACTCACAACATTGCCCATAACAGTAGACTGTACGTTCTGCTTGGCCATGGCTTTCATAAAGATGTCCTGACCTTTAGGTAGGCATTTACTAGAAAAGGCATGAGTCTGAAGACTACCCTAGACTAAGTTGAGTATGTTAGAACCCTTGATGACCATTCTTTTGTATACAAAATCCTCTTGATCATCCCAAGAAGAAATATGCTTGAGATGACTAAGTTTGTTGAGCTACACTTTAGCATTTTCCCTGTATTAGGCATGCAGATTATTCAACACATCCTGAAGAATGGATCAGGATTCAGTGGGGTTTCCATGGATTTTGTGGTTCTGTTCTGGTAAAACAGGGTTAATTTCTCTCTGTCCAGATCATCCTGTCAGGTGTTTTTGAAGCACAGCAGCACATAGTTTAGCTTTATTGTATTCAGCTAAACCCTGTCTTTGGAAAATGTCCTTCACTTCAGCTTCCAATATGTGGGTCGCCTCTGTTCTGATATTTTCCTGAGGTGGTGGGAGACCACTTAATTGCTCCAATTGGTGGCTGACACCACGTACATTTTTTCCTCATACTCCATCACTGCTTAGTCAAAAGTCCAGTAATCAGAGGGATGCCAAAACTTAAGAGGAGCCAGATTAATCTTCCGGACTGTTTCACCAGCTGTTTCTTTTTTTGGTGAGACAGTTTGTTATTCCCTAGGCTTTTTATGATTCCGCATCTCTTTTTCAGTACATGGAGTTGGTGGGGTGTCCAAGAGGTGTTTCTTTTTAAGATGTTCAGATCAATTTCTAAAATGGCCATTACCAAATCATCAGAGGCTGAGCAGAGTATAGCTTTTCTCTGCTGGCAACAAGATTGAATAAGCATTTTTAAGAAAGTCAGTTTTCTCTTCACACAGTTAGACATGTTTCCTAGGCCTGTGTGAAGCAGGAAGTATTTCCTTTGGATTCAGATTCATGCAATTTGGAGGGACAGTGATTTGATTCGGTGATTCAAATCACTGTCCCAATTCAATTCAGCCAATTTGGATTCAGAGATTCAGTGTTGATTTGGAGATTCGTCCACAGGCTATACAGGCAGCAGTCATCGACAACACTGGATACAGCTGCCTCCAGCTGGTAAGTCTGTTGTGGTGGGCAGAGGAGGAAAGGAAAGGGTGTGGAGGTGCAGATCAACACACCTACAGTGGGGGAGGGATTGAGGCTGGGGCTGGGGCTGGGGCTGGGCCTGGGACAAGCTGCCCAGCTGGAGTGCGAGGGGGTGCAGGACTTGGGAAGGGGGGCTCCAGCCACTGTGCATCAAAGCACGCCACCAGTCCAAAAGCTGCTCTTCTGGTGGTCCTCCAGTGGCTTTTGCCACTGGTCTGGGAAGGCAGGGGAGCAAGCGTGTGACCCCAGATCAGCACAGGGTGGGCTGAGCTGGGCTGTACTCTGGACGGGCTACAGAAGGCACTGGGAATGGGGGCTGTGCCCTCCTGTTGCTCATCTACCCGGGGTAGGGAGGCATGGGATGGTGCCACATGCTACCTCAGACAAATGGCATGCTGTGGTAGAAGCCATTCCAGCCTCCATGCACCTCCTGGACAAGCCATGGCTTTACCCTGCCCCACCTCACCCCTCCCCAGTTTTTATCCCTGAGAGCTTTTAAACTTTCTGTGGCCCCAGCAGCGGCAGGGCATGGCAGTGGGCACATGCACCCAGATCAGGGTGGAGCTGGCAGCAGGGGCTATGGGGAATTTTAAGGTGTCTGCAGCACCCACATAGCCCCCACTCCACTGAGCTCTGTGGGGTGGGTGAAGCCAGGGCTGTACTCCAGGCTGCAGCTGGGGCTAGCCTCCCAGAGCACAGCCCTAGCTTTGCCAAGCCTGGCAGTGGGGGCTTGCCACCCAGAGCGCATCCCTGGCTCCACCCACCCTGTGGAGTGCAGCCCAGCAGCAGGCAACTGGGGCTAGCCTCCCAGAGTACAGCCGTGGCTCCACTCACCCCTCACAGATCTGTAGGCACACGCCCACTCCCATGCTTTCCTGGACCGGTGGTGAGAGCTGCCAGAGGAGCCACCAGACTAGCAGCTCCTGGACCAGTGGTGTGCAGTAGTGTGCAGCTGCAGGAGCCCCCCTCCCCAAGTCCCACACCTCCCCACCCCAGCTGGGCAGCTTGTTCCAGCCCCAATCCCTCCCTCGCTGTGGGGACATTGATCTCCCCCCACCACACCCTTTCCCTCCTCACTCCGCCAACCACAACAGACTTACCAACAGGAGGCAGCTGTGTCTAGTGTTGTCGAGGACTGCTGCCTGTATAGCTTATGGCCCGATCTCTGAATGTCACTGAATTGATTCAGAGGCTTCCCATTCAATTCTGACCTTTTACTGTGTCTCCCAATTCAATTCAGATTCAGAGATTCAGCCACCAAATCGGGCTGAATCTCCTTCAAATCGAATTAGCTACCGAAGGTTTGCACAGCCATAATATTTCCCTTTTGCAGGTTTGGCAGCTAGAAAAAGCCCACTGCTACATCTTATCTTTTTTTTATTTCTGCCCACTGCTTTTTTCAAAGTGTAAACCCCTGGCTGGTTGGGAGGAAAAAACCTGATTCTTAATCTAAAAGTCTCTGGGTAGAAGTGTTTAAGTCTACCACCAGATACCCGTAAGATTTTTTAGTGGCAGCCCCAAAAGCTTCTAGAAACAACTGAGCCTTATCCATATACATCTGCCTTGCTAGGGACACCACCTATAGCTTGCCCTTGGAATTTTTCAACAGAACCATGTGTTTTGTGTTGAGGGTAATGATGGGACTCTTTTTCCCCTGGCAGAAAACATTCTGAACTACATACATGATGCTGAGATTCCTGTGACATACATACTTGATAAAGCTTTATCACTTTCACCACTCTCACAAGCAGAGTCCATCAAATCATCCACCACAACTACATTCACTTTATTAGGAAGATACAAGTGGTAATCATTAAGACTCTCTGACAGTCTCTTTGCAAGTTTGATAAAAAGATATTTACAAAGAAGTTCTTTATACAAAGGTTGTTAACAGCTATATCACCACATAAGATTCTTAGGCATGGCAGGCAACATTCTATAAGCATTACCCAAAAGGTTTTTTTATAAAGTAACTTTTACCACAGTCACTTGGTCCTGCAAGAATCACAGAAAAGGTGTGCTTCCAAGGCACATCCATGTTCAAAAACCATAAGGTTCAAAAACATAAGGGAAGCTGTTAAAGTTTTCGGTGAGGAGCTCTTATCAGAAATGACTTTTTGTATTTTGTTAAAGGTGTTGGTTTCTATCATCTACCTCTCTTTGTTCCTGAAAACAGACAGTTGTTGTATCGTGATTGTTTTAGGGGTGTCCCCACTAGGGTTCACCCTGTAATCTAGAATGAGATTTCTCAAGCTCTCAAATTCAACCTTTTCACAGTTGGCCACATTCAAGGTAATCCTTTTGGCCTTCAAGGAGACTTTCCTCTTGACAGTTTGTACCCATAGGTTTTCACACAACCTGACACAAACCCTTTGTGATGTGTTCATCTGGTAGGATTTCTCTTGTGAACTTGCCTAAATAATCACCTAGCAGAGGGATCCAGTCTCCCTCAACTCACAAATGTCACAGAATCTGTGTTATGGTACAGGCACTGGTCTTTCAACCTGTCTAGCAGCTCATACATCTATAAGTACTCATTCAGATGGGACAGGAGAGGCAAACGTCAGGGGCTAGGAGAACACCTGTTCATCAAGACACCCCAGGGGAAGACTAGGAATAATGGTCATAAACTGATAGTGGATCCCTTCGATTAGACATTAGGAAAAACTTCTTTACAGTTCGTGTGTCCAGAGTCTGAAGTAGACTCCTCCCAGAGGTGGTACAATCTTCAAAAGATGACTGGACATACATCATGTGGGGGTTATCTGACCTCAACAGTCTTTCCTGACATGAGCAGAGGGGCTAGACTTGATGAGCTCTGAGGTCCCTTCCAGCGCCTAAATTCTATGAATCTATAAGCAGTGGTGAAACAGGCTATAAAGATGCTAGTGTTACCTGAGATTGTGTAACACTCTTTGGCATACTTCTAAGATACACCGGCTGTCTCATCATCAATAAAGTTGCAAAAGGAAACATCATAGACAGGAGAAAAAAGATAGCCAAAGAGTTCTTTGGGGTGCTTCATGATGGTGGTCTTGGGGAGGCTTGTCCTCTGGATGAATTTACCCCACAAAGAATTTAGAAACAATTTTGTTATTTGCCACTTTGCAGGGTTGGGTTTAATATGCTGTGGCCATAAAGGTACACCTTTACTTTGGAAGAAATTAGACACATATCTGTTTTATTGTTCTATCTATTGTTTTATTGTTTGGGATACCCCAAAGCTTCCTGTTTTCATCAAAGGTGCAGTTTATGTACTCTGAAACAGGGTGTTAGTCATCTCAGCAAAATGCCAGACTTTGTAGATTTTAGCCACTTTGTACCCTTTTGTTATAGTTTTGTTTATTTCTGGCATGTACCAAGTGCCCAAGAGGGCCCTTTCATCATCAGTGTGGGTGCAATTTTGCTGTGTTGTTTCCACAGAGATGTGGCATAGCAGAAACATAAGTTTCCTGTTCATTCTTACGGACAGCGCAGGGAAAAGCAGGTCTCAATGGTGGATGCAGTTTCACCTTTGCCAATCCAAAATTGCTTAACAGGGGGCCAAAATTGTCATGGAGGATTTCAGGGTGTCTGACAGGGTATTCCTTTATTTTGTTAGCAAATGGGTAGAAGCTGGTAAAATCATAATAGTGTATTTATTCACTGGGGTTAATTTTGTATTACAAACAGATGGCATTAGGTCTTCTCCCAAAGAGAGCATTCCTAGGCAGCAAAGGAGAAGGCAGCTGGATTCTGCATAAGATATCTGTGAGCTCCCTGTCTGATTCAAACAGAGTCCTCCACTCATGCTCCCAAATGTTCCTGATGGTAAACCCTGCTCTCTTTAGATAATCAACCTTGTACTGTTTCTGGTAATTAAAAAATCCATAGCTTGTCCCCTGAATGGGTTCTACTCTTTTTCATTATAGGAAGTGATGTAGCCATGGAAAATCAGCCATTAAATGCAAAGGCAGTGGGTTTCCCATCAATGATGGCATACCCATCTAAAAAGTAGGTCATCACCTGAAATTTCCCACCTTGTAAAGCATGCTGATATCACAACCCAAATCACGTGAGTGTCCCTGACACAATAGACCACCTCTCCATATGATTAGGATTAAAACCACCCCTCCGTATGATTGGCATTGTTCTAAATTTGGTATGTTCCGCCTAATTGAGTATTCCTACTTGGCAGTTTGTAATTGGCTACTCTAAAAGTATAAAAGTCTGCTCAGTTTCCGCCCAAATCAGAGAGGAGCGCATTCTGACCACGTTGCAGAAAAGATCTCGCAGAGCTCTGAGCATGCTGCAAGGAGCCCTGAGCACGTGGCAGAGTGACTTTGGTGGACTGATCACCCACTAACGGCTCCCCGTAAGTGACCTCCTGATGTACCCCATCCCTGCGCACTCGTTTTGTGTACAAACTCGTTGCGGTAACCCGGACTGTAACCAAGCAAGTGAGCCCACAGCCTGCGTCGCAGCCACCAATGGCGTAAGTAAAATCTATTTTAAAACCAATACACTGTCCCTCTCCATTGCTAGCCTGCCTGACGTCTTAACACTGTTCGCCCGCCCCCTCAGTCAGCCGGCCAAGACATGGCATCACGAACAGAATCTAAGGGCATTGCGGTGGAGAAGATTTTAATTGAGTGCTGCCCATGGTGCACTGGAGGGCATCCTCTGACTGATTCTGGTGAATTGTGGGCTCACATTGCATATCATCAAGCAGGCAACCCAGGGGATAAGCTTATCAGCGGTTTCCTTTTGCTAAGAGGGGAAGCAAAAGCTTCAAAAGAGTGGGAAGTTCATCTCCACCCTGGGGTGTTTGGGTCCTTGATGAGCAACATTTGGATCCTATTCAGGCCCTGGAATGAAGTAAACACAGTGTCTTTTGTTAAAGTCAAGCCATTGGGCGCAGCAGAACCGACTCTTGCTCAGGAGTATGCCCGCTGTATAAGATGTGTGCGGGAGGACGGAGAGCCGACACCTGCTGACCAAATCAATCCCCTGACTGTGGCGCCTGGATGAAGGGGAAAGCTCCAGGAAAAGCTCCAGGAAAAGTTGGACTCGGAGGGCTGCATCACAGCGTGGTGGACGGCCCGAAGTAGGATAAAGGAAAAATGCTAAATATAATGTTTCTCACTGTAACCACTTTATTGAGGGAAAATGCAAACCTGGAAGTTCAGCTGCTCACAGCCGCCCAGGTAGCTAAAGAAGCAGCGGTAGAAGAAAGCCTCGGGCTACCCGAGAACCCCGAGCCACCACCATTCCAAGATGGCACCGGGGAGAAGGGAGAGCACGTGAAAAGCAGCGGAGAAGAAGGCGTGGTCACGCGGTCATTGGCCCACCCTCAAAAGCAGTGCTAAAAGAAGCTCCGCCCCATGGTGTGGCTTCAGAAGTAGAGCCACCCCTCTGTGAGGGAGAGCAGCTCCCGCCTCACATAGTTAACCCCCTCCTTGCCACGGTCCATCCAGTGATAATGGTTAAGCAGGCCATTGACACACAAGACAAGGACACAGCTCGTAACATCATGACATGTCACATCCACACAAGAACAGAGATGCAAAAGCTGTGCAAAGAATCAAACTAAGATCTGAAGAATCATTGGCTATATAGTTGGGACTCTGGTAGTAGAGTTTGGGTCAGACTTGTTAGAGATAGAGAAAACGCATTACCTGACTCGTCAAGCTTCATGGAGCATAGGACATGTCACCAACCTGGATGTGGTAGCAAGTAATACTTGCTGGCCCATCCCGCTCCCAGTGCTTGCCACTGGACAAGTGACCCACAAACCTCACGCCTGGCATAAAGGTCATCCGCAGAAGGCCAGTGCAGAACAACTGCTACTGGCCATAATAGGGGTATCGTATGCCTCTTGGGACCCCAGTGTGTATCAATTGGGACTGACACGGACCCAATGCAAAGAAGAATGGCCTCACCATCACTTGTGGAACCCTGGAACTGTCCCTGCAACCTTGAACAGTATACAAGATTGCGTGGAGATCTACGGAGGAGACGATGCCACGGTGCTTAGACTCCTCCTCAGTTCAATGGCTGAACAAAGGGCGGGAAATCTTTTGAGTCGCCTTCCCCGTTTGCAAGCCGTTGTAGAGACGTCCACGAGAGTTCCCAGTGACACGGAATATCAATCTTCGGCGTACCTCATTAAAGCCCAGAGACCGAGATGCTATGGATCTGACATTCCATGGGAATCGCGACCATTGCCGCAACAAATGCCAAAGGAGAGAGCCATGTTTGGATTTCTTTTACAGAGTTCTGGATTAACAAAGCAGCAACTGCATCTTCCAGGGGATGAAGGCCAATGGCACCTCGTGACTGAACTGGGTTTCAAATACAACAGTTAAAGGAGGGCAATGACCAATTGCTGATCCCGACTAGCCACGATTGATTGATTTGTCATCTTGTTGTTCTCCAGTTTTTGTGGCAAGTTCGGCTGTTGCCACTTTCTCCTGTTTGTTTGTCTGTTGGTTTGTTTGTTCGTCCTTTTGCAGGCCCAACAATGATGGAGTGATGGTCCATGACTATTCGATCGTGGGGACCCCGAGTGTCAGACCGTGGCACGTCCAAGTTTGTTGTCAATGGGTTCCTCGGTGAACGGAGCTCACTTCGGTACCTTCAGCTCAGACATAAATCTCCTGTCACTCAGATCTAGGACTGTGACTGACAGTTCATCGACAGATAGCCTTACCATGTGCTTGCAATTCTGTCTTTCTGTTAGTAATCCCATGTACATACCTTTGGTCTACCCCTTTAGTATAAATACCTAGTTTGAGACGAGAAGTAACAATTTAGTAACATTAACCCCGTAGACAAAGAAAAAGTGATGAAGGACGTGTATATCTTGTAAGAAAGGTTCGGAACGTAAGGAAAGAGATGAAGAAAATGTTAGTGGAGGGGGGTAAGTAGTAAAGAAATAGAGAAGGGTGATCGGGTTAGTGGCAGAAATGCCACTGTTAGTGCCCCTCTCCAGAAATCTCTCCCTGTGTCAGCCTGAGAGGCTGCTGGTGAATCACTCAGGGCAGGGATCTCATCCATGTCTGCATGACAAAGGCCTGGGCCTGGGTGGGGATACTGTAGTCTCCCGGGCGGGGAAGCAACCCGGCCTGGGGACCTGCGCTCAGCTCAGGTGTCCAAAGGATGCTTGGGAAATGGGTTGGCTTGTGACCAGGTTTGGCAATTTTGATTGGATTGGGCTGCTCAGGTCAGGGAGGGTATAAATGGTCCTGAGGAAGAAGAAGAGCGGCCATTAGCCATGCAGTCATCCAGGTGCAAATCATGTATTCAGCGTAGGCTATGGGGAAGTCAAAAGAACATGACCCAAAACCACCAGACTAACACAAGACTGGGACCATCCTGTCCTAGTCTAGTAAAAAACAAAAACTTAGCACAAAAATAACCACAAACCAGCCTGCTGAGTCAGCCCAAAACGGGAAGTGACCCCTAAGGTTACAAGTTAGACGAGAAACCCTTAAAATCTGCTAACATAAAGATAAAATAGAAGGCATGCACATTACTAACAAAGTCATAGCAAATGCTGATTGGTATCTGTCGTTGCTATGCCTATGATGTCATATTTTCTATATGAACTTGCCTCACCTGTTGTACGGGGTCAGACCTCTTCGCAATTTTCCAATTGTGTATGAGTCTGTCCAGAATGCCTTCACTAATAAACCAAGCTTCTGCTGACCTGACCTAAAGTTTGCTGTGTGTGTTTTACCATGACATGCCTGTGATAGTTGTCTAGTGGGAGAAGCACTATAGTCTGGTATTTCAAAAATATAAACCTGTGCACAGCCATACACTGGAGGCCAGTGTGATGTACCAGAAAGGGTCTATCCGGTGATGTCACAAGTTTTACCTGTCACCAGCTTGAGGTTCAGTTTCCCCCAAGCCCCTGCACCTATCTCCTTGACAGCTGTCAGGCTTTGTGGCCTCAGCAGGGCCTACCATCCCTGCAGCTTTCACCCTGCTGTGAAATCTGGATGGCCCGATACATGTCAATGTCCTGCCTCGTAAGTTGTGACCCCAGCATTGAGATGATATGATAAAACATCTCCCGGGCTTTCAGAACATCTCCAGCCACTGCTGATCATTCCAAGTGGCCCAGAACATGTGATTGCTATTCGTTAGGCTTCTCAAAAGAGCCCCGTCAACTGTCTTTTCTTCACATGCTTCTTGGTTGTTCCACTCCTCAGAATATATCCCCTTTTTCGTGAGGCACCTGTACATGCAGTTGTCTCTTAATTGAAAGCTTGGAGAAATGCTAATGATGCATACACTATCATCATTATCTGGTCCTGCATTAATTTCAAGGCCAGCAGCAGTTCAATCAGCAGCACTATCACCTCCTCCTCTTCCTCCTGTTCACTCATCTCCAGATTCTCCATGTCAGAGGAATCTTCACTCCACTCCACTCCACTCCACTCCACCAAGAGGTTAAGGTGGGGAGGGGGTTGTGGTTTGGAGCTCACCACTGCATTTTAACTCTTATCTGCATTTTAACAAGTAACCCCGGGGCAGTCAGCATTTGTGCAGCCTTTGTTTGGTGAGGGGTGTTGTTGGCATTCTACCCTGAGATAAGAAAAAATAATGGACATGTTCTATCACAATGAAGTGCGCTTAACTGCTGGCTTGAGCCAGAGCTGGAAAATATCACATCCTTTGTAGTGGCAGCCTGCATGCTCCACGATATCTGTGAGACCAGTGGAGCAGTTTTCAGTGTGTCATGAGCTGAAGAAGCATGCCAGGCAGAAGCCAGACAGAGATGTGGCCAGGCAGCAGTGCAGCAGTGGAGGGACCAAGGACACATCCAAAAGGAGAAGATGGTAGGACAGCCCTTGTGCAGGATTGCCTGGCAGCACATATTATGGATATGGATGCTGATAGCAACTAGCAGTGGTTGTTCTTTTGATTAAAATAAATTGTTTTACTATTTACAACATAAACATCTATGTCTGTTGTCTCGGGCGGCTGGAGCCTTCCAGAGGATCTCTAGTTTAATCGGACGTCAAGCAGGCTGGTGATGGAGAGGAGAGACAGCTTATTATTTTTTAAAAGATTATTTTACTTACGCCGCGTGGAATGGCAGCGTAGACCTCGAGGTAGCTTGCTTGCATTGTCATGGATAATCAAACGAGTTGTGAGTTAACGAGTTTATGAACAAAAAGGAACCTGCAGGATAACGAGGGTACGTCAAGAGGGCCCGGTGACGGGGAGATATTGGTGGGTGATCAGTCCACCAAGTTTCCTCAGTTGTGCTACAGAGTTCTCCGTGATTACTCTGCCGTGTGCTTGGAGGTCTCTGACTTGGGCGGAAGCTGCATGAACTTTTGTATGTTCAGAGTGGCCAACAACAGACTGCTAGGTAGGAATAACTAATGAAGCAGAACATGACCAAATTTGGGGTAATGGCTCCATGCAATCTATTGTGACTTGGACACTCAACTTATTTGGTTATGACATGCCCCCTTGGCCATGGCACAATAGACCAAGAACTTTAGGTTAAAGGCAATTTTCGTCCAGGAACTTGTTACTGTTACAAGGTTTAGGTTAACACGCAGATATGTATATACAAAAGTGGACAGTTTAACAAGTTACTTTCTTAACAAACTATAAAACACAACTGTTTATATACACAACAATGATTATTACGATCAACAGCAAACACAAGGTAACTAAAGACATTGACAATTGAATTAACTTAGAAGCAGCAAATTGTTATAGGGGTTATTAGCTTAATGCGCCCTATACGGAGGGTTCCTATAATTATCTGATATATAAACACACATTCACACATACACACATGCATATATACACATATATACATATATACACACGAAGACATATTTGTTTAATGGAGTAACCCTATTATGCTCTCATTATAAGCATTACCAATTTAAACATAACTATTATTGAGCGGCCTTTCCTCATTTCTTTACTTAAGACTATCAAAACGCATTAATCCTGTCATGCTTCACTACTTGCTTCTCCTTTCAACAACTTGAAACCACACACTTCCTGCCCTCCATCCACCTACGACATACTATAATAAGCCTTCACATTCAAAATTCCCTTCTTCTCTCTCTCTCTCATTTAGTTTCTGTCTACACCCGACCTTTCTGCGACATCCCCAAAACCTTCAGATCATTAACGCTGTTTTCTTTCAGTAATTTAGAGCATGCACAAGCTGGTTACAGTCAGCTTGTCAAACAACTTGGACTACTCCATTAGGTGAGTTATCCTTCTCACTCAAAACATTATGGCTTGTCTTCACTGCGTAAAGTTTTGAACAGGCTTTAAAACAAAACAAAACAAGTATATACAAGACATTTTTGTAGACCAAGGGTGTGAACACAGGATCATTAACAGAAAAGGGGAACTGTAGGTCATCTGTTGATGGGCCATTAATTATGGCTTTGGCTTAGAACGATAGAAGGTTTGGGACCGAGTTGGAGGTCTCAAAGTCAGCTCCGTTCACTGAGGAACCTGTTGGTAATGGCAGGAATAAGGCAATGACTCTGTTTGCAACATATGAGTAGGCAGCCGTTGCTGTGTCGACCCGGATGTGTTGCAGGTTGGCGCTCGGTGGTTCCCACGATTGAGTAGTCATGGATTGCCACTTTGTCACTGCTTAGCCTGTAAGGAGGCAAACAAACAAATGAACAAACAAACAGAGAAACAAACAAACAAATGGAAAGAGAAAACTGGGACAATAATACAGCGGTGAGCTAGCCAGTTGCGATGAGCCAAAGTTGGTAACCAGTCATTGTTTCTTCCTATTCATCGAACTTGAAGCCCAGTTCATTTGCTAGGTTCCATTGGCCCTCATCCCCCAGAATCCACAATTGTCACTTCGTAAGCCTGGAGTGGTGTAGGAGGAACCCGAATATGGCCCTCTCCTCCGTCGTTCGTTGTGGCAAATGTTGCGATTCTTGTGGGGCGTCGGACTCATAACGCCTCAGTCTTTGGGCTTCAATGGGGTACGCTGAGGGTCGGTGTTCCACATTACTGGAGACTCTTGCAGACAGCTTTATAAGGGCTTGCAACTGTGGAAGGTGGCTCAGGAGTTTTCCCTCCTGCTGCCTGGTCATCGGGTTGAGGAGGAGTCAAAGCATTTTGGTGTCATCTCCTCCATAGATCTCTATGCAGGCTTCTATGATGTCAAGGGTTGCAGGAACAATCCCAGGGTTCCATAGATAATGGTGAGGCCACCCGCCTTTGCACTGAGCCCATGTCAGTCCCAACTGGTGTACACTGGGATTCCAAGAGGCATATGATACCCTTATTATGGCCAGCAGGAGTTGTTCTGTGCTGACTTTTGATGGGTGGCCGTCGTGCCACGCATGGGACTTGTAGCTAACTTGGCCAGCAACAAGCACTGGGAGTGGGATGGGCTAGCGAGCATTACTCGCTACCACTTCTAGGTCAGTGACGTGCCCTCCACTCCACAAGGCTTGGAGGGTTCAGTAGTCAGCCTCTTCCAGGTCCAGCAAGTCTGACCCAAATTCCACTACCAGGCATCCTAACCACATAGCCAGGTCTCTTCAGGCTTTAGTTTCGACTCTTTGTACAATTCTTGCATTTCCCTCAATGTGCAAGTGCGGCATGTAGTGGTGACGCGCATCGCACCTTGTGCGTCTGTAACTTGCTTGACTAACGCTATCAGGTGGACCGCAGCTGGGAGAAGTGTAGGCTTGTCGGGTGGGAGCGTCAAGTCTAACCTCTCTCCCTGATAAAGAGGCAGTTCTCCTGCTTGCGCTGCATCAGGGGGCAGAGTTTCTTTTGGCGCCACTCCAAGGGGCGGGGCTGAGGACCACAAGACCGCCCCTTCTTCCCCAAGACTTTTCACATGCTCTTCTTTTTCCCTGGTGCCATCATGGAATGGCAAAGGCTCGGGGTTCTCTGATGGTTCAGAGCTTTTCTTTACTGCCGCTTCCTTAGCCATCTGGACAGCTGTGAGCAGTTGAACCTCTAAATTTGCATTTTTCCACAGCAAAGTTGTAACAGTGCGAAACATAATGTTCAACATTTTCCCCTTGTCCCACTTTGGGACCGTCCACCATGCCGTGACACAGCCCTCCAACTCCAACTTTTCACAGAGATCTGAAAGCAGCTCGTGCCCCCTTGACCCGGGCGCTGGCGTCGGGGGATTGAACCGGTCAACTGGTGTTGGTTCTCCGCCCTCTCTCACACTTTATACAGTGGGCATACTCTTGGGCGAGAGTTGGGCCTGCTATGCCCATCAGTATTACTCTGGCAAGAGACATGGTGCCCACTTCATGTTGGGGTCTGAATTGGACCCGCTCATTGCTCACCATGCACCCAAACACCCAGAGTGAAGGTCTGCCTCCCATTCGTTCGAAACCCCTTCTTACCCTTTTAGTGAAAGGTAGCCATTGATAAGCCTTTCAGTCAACCCACCTGCTTGATGGTATGTAATGTGGGCCCATAACTCATTCAAGTCGGCCACAGGACGCCCCCCCGGTGCGCCAAGAGCAACACTCAATTAGAATCTCCTCCACTGCCGTGTCCTTAGATCCTGTTCACGACGCCATGTCTTGGGCGGCCAGAGCCGTCCAGAGGATTGCTAGTTTAATCGGATGTCTGGCAGGCTGGTGATGGAAAGGTGAGACAGCTTATTGGTTTTTAAAAGACTATTTTACTTACACCGCGTGGAATGGCAGTGCAGGCCTCGAGGTAGCTTGCTTGTGTTGTCACGGATAATCAAACAAGTTGTGAGTTAACGAGTTTATGAACAAAAAGGAACCTGCAGGATAACGAGGGTACATCAAGAGGACCCAGTGACGGGGAGATTGGTGGGTGATCAGTCCACCACGTTTCCTCAGTCATGCTACAGAGTTCTCTGTGGTTACTCTGCTGCGTGCTCAGAGGTCTCTGCCTTGGGAGGACTGCATGAACTTTTATATGTCCGGAATGGCCAATAACGGACTGCTAGGTAGGAATAACTAATGAAGCGGAACGTGACCAAATTTGGGGTAATGGCTCCATGAGGTCTATTGTGACTTGGACACTCAACTGATTTGGTTATGACATCTGTCTGCAGGGGTGTGTGGGGGAAGGCAGCAGATGGGGGTTGGAGGATGAACAGGGCATGCGGGGGAGGTGGACTGTTGTTTGGAAGCTGGCATTTGGTCGGAGAAGGAGGGGGTAGCCCATTACACACCATTGCCTAGCTGAAGCAGATGCATGCCATGAACACTTAGTAAAAATTAACAGTGTATTAATAGTACGGGAGGGGGGCGGATGTGTGGTGCCAAATCTGACAGCTGTTACCTTTCTGGCTTTCAGGACTACATTTCCCAGAATTCCCACACTGCCAGGGCTTGGAACAGTCAACACAACATGAAACACTCATACACCAGTCCACGTCACTTTCACCATCAGGCACAATCCCCTTTAAAAAACCTCATTATGTCCTCCAGTTTTTTTACACATTTTTGTTGCATACAGACTCTGGTCTAGATGCCTATATGCATTTTTCTCTAGTACCTTGTTGTGTTACCACTTCGTCCATTTCTTCCCATATCTTCAGTTAAGACACCCAGATCTAGGTCTCAGCCAAGAACATTCCCATCCTCTAGCTCCAACCTAAGATGCCAAATTTAGTCTTTACTAAGCACTTTTTCAGCATTCTTTGGAACACTTCTCCTGTGGGTTTCTTCTATTGGTTAAAACTCCATTACCCTTCCTGTCTGGCAGGCCTCATATCTCACCATAATCTCTTACCGATACCCCAGTTTTCCAATATATCTTGATAATGCTTTCTTTCTGATACTACCCACTCCTCATTTGGGCCCATTGTTGAAACATTTTTTCTTATGCTGATAGTTTCCTGTCTTGGTTTCTGTAATGTTCTATGCAATCTTATAGTTCTCAGAATGCACTACTATAGCCTATACAAACAGTCGCTAACCAAACCCTTTTCTCTCTCTTGTCATCTTTGAAATTTACCTTCAGCTGAGAAAGGAATATGTCACCTGGTGAGCAGGTGAAAGGCAACAAATAACAAAGACATTAATTCTAAACACATGGGGTAAGTCTAGATGAGATACTTTACTGAAAAGTAGTATAGTTTACTGTGCAGTAAACATGTACATCTACATGTGCACATATTTAATGCACAGTAAAACTCACTAATCATGAGTAAATTGCAAGTAGTAAATTTACTTGAAATTAGTAATGGCATAGTAGCATTTGTGTAGATGCTTGACCAGGAGCAAACCTGCATGAAACTGGCTGGTCTGAGAGAAAGGCAAGAGCTGGTTTCCAAACCCCCATTCACTCCCCAAGCAGTTGGCATCATACCATGCAGGAAAGCTGCTGGTAAATCAATCCCAGGCCACACCCTCACCTGACAGAATGCATACCCACAGCTGCCCTGCACCCTGGACAGCTCCTAGGGAAGCTCTGCCTGGCAGGGGGCTTGCTGGCAGCTGTGTGTCCAGATGAGCAAAGGACCAGAAGAGCTCTGCCTGCTGCAGGAGCAGCTTTCTCCCAACCCCATGCATAACAGGTCTTCTCCCAATGTTCACAGGGCCAGGAGACAGCTGCCGCTGCAGCCAACAGAACTCCCCAGGCCCCATGACCACTGGGACCACCCTGTGCCCCTTGCCAGCACCCAGGCTAGCACTAGAGGGAAGGGCAACCTTCCCTCAGAGGAGACCCTAGAGCTACCTTTGGCTTCTTCAGGGTGGTAGAGCAGCGTGGGAGCAGCCTTTACCAGGCTGTTCTGGGGTGGGCTTACTGTGCAGTGTTTTTGCTGCACAGTAAGACTACTTTGAATTAATAGCACAAATAATGGCATTAATAAGGCAAGTTGATTAGCAAGAACTCAGATACATTGCTTGAGAAGCAGGTCAAGGTCATAAATAAACAGAGAATGGAATTTAGATTCAACATAAAAGACTGAGCTAATGGCATTTTCAGTACAGAATATGTCTGAAAAATTGGAGAAAGAAAAAATCTTTTTGGTCTCGGAAGACTTTCGGAGACCTTGCAGTAGAAGAAAACTAATTTTTTTCAGGGATTTATGGATAATATTGTCTAATATTGGCATGTTCTTCCTACTGATTAAATAGAAGACACTTTACTGAGGGAAAAAGATAGCCCATTGAAGAAAAAGACAGGAAATAGAAGCCTTTTGATTTGGTCAAGTAGTGCTAATGGCTGTGATAAGAGAACATGAAAATTGTATCTGAGAAATTAATAGCTACTGAGCACATCATGGCTACAGAAAGGAGCTAGAGTTATCATCTCCAAAAACTGCAAACAGGAAACGACTTGGTCAGCTTTGGATGGATAGTTATGGAAGTCAAATTGTCCAGTCATCCAGCTGATTGTCACTAACAAAGTAAAGTGTGATGACTAGATGAGAGTGCTATGACTAAAACCATGCACGCTCAATTCTCACAACTGGGAATGACATCTGAGGACAGGATACAAGGGAGTTCCTTCATTTTCCAACTCTGGAAGTGCTATTTTGTGGCATGGGCTATCCATAAAATTTTGTAGCTTCAGTAACAACAGAAGATTTTTGTCTGGCATGATCAGGGGCTGGTCCTGCTTTGAGAAGGGGTTTGAACTAGATCACCTCCTGAGGTCCCTTCAAACCCTAACTTTCTATGATTCTAAGATAAGATTCTCCTGAAGGTTTGTATTATCAAAATGATGCTTATGTTAAATGTTAAATAAATTTAGCAAGAAAATGTTACTGATATGCCGTAAAACAGAAAAAGACACAAGGTTCTCAGCCTTCTGCAAATTATTTTTGAATGAAACAGCTGTTTCTTGACTTGTCACTAGAATGTCACTAGAACGTCTCAGATCGTGAAATGACAGTCTCTTTCAGCTGTTTGACGAGAGCCTAAATTCTTTCCAGGGAAGTGAGTGAATCAATTAGTACAAGGAAGACATTTATTTTAAAATAAGAAATGTTTGAAATAGTTTACTTTAAAAATAACTTTCCTGAGAAATCTGTGCTGAGATGCACGAAGTGGATTTATGTCAGCAGTTCTTCGTCTGAACACTATATGTCGTTGTTGGCCAGTGCTGTGCATTATTGCTGCTGATGGGCAAGGAAATTTCAGTCGGGAAGAAGCAAGCTGGGGAGCCGCCATACTGACGCAATCTGAGGTTAGAATTAAGTTTGCAATACTATGCTTGTATTCAACTATTACCCTAGCTCAAGACCCTTCGAAAGGACGCTCTAAGAGTAGCTTCATTGCGGAACGAAAGGAAACCTCTTTTCCGGAAAAAAGAGAGGACGAATGCACTAGCAGTTCTCACACAAATGGCTGGGGCTTCTTTGTCTTCCTGTCTCTAAGCAAATCTGTTTTTTCACCTAGCCGTTAGTCAGTACCCGGAGAAGGTGAGAGAAGGCTGCAGAAGATCTGTAAAGACTCATGCACAGACTCTTGGGTGGTAAGAACCGTGTGAATTCGGGACAAACAGTTACATTAGAGAGTATGATCAAAACAAGAAATCAAAATGTTAATTTCTGAATCAATAGAGGTGAAAAAAATAACGTTTTTCTCACCTCTGGATTATCGAGGCAGACCGGGGAAACGCACTCCGTTTATTTACAGTGAAAATGGAAACTAGGGGTGAGAAACAATTCTCATTTTCTTGCAGTCTGGTGGTATCACGATGGGAGCTCGCATTTGACTAGGGAGCCTATGAACTGAGTTATTTATTGCTACCATCTATTCTCCAACTGTGTTCTTTATAGGGTTTTTTTAATTAGCTCTGTAGACGAGGATGAAAGCCCATTCCTAAGGTAATAAGGAAAGAGGGAAACAGAGACATTATTGGCACTTACTCCCTGCATTTAAGGATGTCAATCCACAAAGACCTGAAAATGCAGCTTCTATTTTTGCTCTGGATTTGAAGAAAGTTAAAGCCATTGTGAATCAAGCTGCCTACGGATCCTGGCTGGAGAAGAATGTGTCAGAAACGTGGTTTTCACAATATGAACTTGATAAGATCAATATGAATTATGTGGGGAAGGAATAATGGCGAAGAAAAAGAATCGGCAGAAAATATAAGCGTTCTTTCCAAAGAATTCAGGGCAAAAAGAGGTTCTTCTAAATGGGAGGTATTAAGAAGCTGAGTTCTTCAGTTTTAGAAAACTAAAAAGATAAGTTTCTTTATGATGCAAGAATCGATGTGGAATCACCATTTTTCACATAGTCTGTCTTTGAGGTTCTGGATTTAAAAGAAAATGAGCGAAGATATGGAGTGATATGAGACGACGAAACACCAGGAACTATTGCAGCTCTTTTTAGTATCAGCTCCGAATATAAACTCATACCTCATACACCTTATGCCTGAAGGAAAACAACTCACAGGTACCAAGTAAATTGTGATCAGAATATCAATAGCATTCAATAGTGCAGGGCAAAGGAAGAACCTTTATTTCTACAAATTCCGAAAACGATAACAGTGATATTATAAAAACAGCTGATTACGATACTTAAAAACCTACGTTGGGCTCAAAATTTCCTTAAGTTCTATAATCATTGCAGAACTTGATATGACTGAAGAAAATTACAATAGTCTTGTAATTTTATAATGTTTTTAAATTATCTGGGTTCTCTCCCCGATCAGTTGCAAGTTAACTAGTTAGGAGATAATTAGTTACTGATAGAAACTGCTCAGAATCATTGGCTTTTCTATGAGCTAATGAGAACTCTCGCCAAGATCCATTTATAATACGGTCTTCATGGAGAAATCATGAATAAATTCATAGATTCATGGATTGTAAGGCTGGAAGGGACCTGAGAAGATCGACTCCAGCTCCCTGCACCAGACAGGAAAGAAAGGTGGGGTCAGGTGACCCCAGCAAGATGACTATCCAGTCTCTTCTTGAAGATTTCCAGGATAGGCGATTTCACCACCTCTGGAAAGAGCTTATTCCACAATCTGGACACCCTAAGTGTGAAGAGGTTTTTCCTGATGTTGAGCCTGAAATGGTCTTTCATGAGTTTGTGGCCATTAATTCCGGTTCTCCCCAGGGGCCCCTGGTAACAGTTGTTCACAGAGCCCATTGGCAACAGGTAGGGGGTGCACGTGCACCCCCTGAACTTGGCAGTGCACCCCAATCACCGCTGGCTACCGCCGATGCTGCCAGCAATGTCTGCGGCCGGCACCCCCCGCCACTCCCCCTGCAGACAGTGGTGCAACTGCCTGTGGGAGCTCACTGCTCACTGCCACCATGCTCCTGCTGCCGACAGCGCTGCTGCTGCTGCCTATGGAAGCTCGCCGTGCTCCCCGCCCCCAGCCTCCAGGGGCATGTGGTGTTCATGACCCTGCCCCTGATGTACTTCCCTAGTGGTAAACTGCTACCGAGTCCACCCTCAGCCTTCTCTTTTTCAGGCTAAAGAGTTCTAGGTCCCTCAGCCTTTCTCCATATGGGTTTCCATTCAATCCTCTAATCCTACAGGTCCTCTAATCCTTCTCTGGACTCTTTCAAGTTTTACCATGTCCTTGTTGAAGTGCAGCACCCAGAACTGGATGCAGTACTCCAGCTGGGGTCTCACCAGTGCCAAGTAGAGCAGAAGAATCACCTGCTTGGTCTTGTTGGAGATACAGCATTCGATGTATGCCAGAGTATTATTTGCCCTGCTGGCAACAGTCGTATTGCTGCCTCATATTCATGCTCTGGTGTATTATTACTCCCCGGTCTCTTTTATTCATAATGCTGGTCAGGTTGGCATGGCCAAGCCTGTAGGTGTGCAGGGGATTGTTCATAGCCTATCTTCAAGCATGACCACACTTCCCCATAACTTGGTTCTATACTTTTCAACATCTTCATCAATAATTTGGATGAGAGTGTGAAGAGCTCACTGGCCAAGGTTACAGATGACACCAAGTACCAACCCCTGCGGGACATCACTGTTCAGTTCTCACCAGGATGACACAGATCCATTCATTAGGACTCTCTGGGTCCTACCCCACAGCCAGCTTCATACCCACCTAACCATCCCACAGTTAAGCCCACTATCTTCCAATTTTTCACAAGAACATCATGGGATACCAGATCAAAGGCTTTTAGGAGTCAAGGTATACAATATCTACCCTTTATCCTTTATCCAGGTGGTGAGTCACCTGATCATAAAAGTGTGGTGGGAGAAAACTCCCTAAAGTTCGTTATTTAGCTGCAATAGGGACCAGACAACGCAGGTAAATAACTGATAGTCGTTTAGTTGCTTGAGTAAAGACCATAAACCCAGCAAAAGGCAAAATGCCCCCCCTCTTAAGGGTGGGGAGATTTTTGTATACTTTTTAGAATAAGGCAAGACTACAGGGTTAACAAAAAGCAATACTTGGGGGGTGTTTTACAAATCTTTGTAACAGCATATTTCTATTAAGCTGAACTAGTACACTTTTTAAAAGTTTGAAGTTAAGTAACAGTAACATTATGATATGTTAGCAAAACCTTGCACAGTAGTAGATACTTCTTAAGGACACCACTGTACTTAGAACAATGGCTTTTTTGTTTTGTCTGTCTTCTTCCTGTAGCTGATTTTTCAGCACACAGACACAGATCCAATCTCTGCATTTTACTCAGAAAATGCTTAACACCGTGAAAATGATAACTTGACACAAGCAAAGGCTTAGCTATTATTTTGCCTTGTGGTCAGCGGCATTGCTAGGGCACAAGACATGCGTTGTATTTATCTGCAAAGCTAATACTAACAGTATGCTATCAGAAAACTATTCTATTTCAGGGTAATAACAAACATGCTCACTACAAAAGGAAATGAGGTTAGTTAGACAAGACCTACTCTTGACAAAGCCATGATAGCTGTCATTCAGAATCCTGCCTTCTGCAACCTATCACACATAGACTCCTCAATGGATTCTTCCAGGATTCTTCCTGGGATAGAAGTTAGGCTAATTGGCCTATAGTTACCTGGGTCCTGCCTCCTCTCATTCTTGAAGATGGGCACAATATTGACCCTCTTCGAGTCCTCAGGGACCCTTCCAGAGTGCCACGAGTTTTGGAACATTTTTACCAGTGGCTTCACAATGATGTCAGCCAGCTCTTTCAGCACCCTCAGATGGAGTTCAGCCAGTCCTGCTGACTTACATATGTCTAGTTTCTTTAAATGATCACACACCGGCTCTATGGCAACAGTAGGGAGGCAGTCATTTCTGCCCTGCTCCTTGTGTACCTTGTCGGTCATGATTTTCCCCGTGTCCCACTGAAATACCGAGGCAAAGTAGTCGTTCAGGAATTCAGGTTTCTCCTGAGTGTCGTTTATCAGCTGTCCTGAATCGTTGAGCAGTGGCCCCACACTCCCATTTGCTTTCCTCTTGTTCCTTACATACCTAAAGAAGGACTTTTTGTTGTCCTTGATTCCCATTGCTAATCTAAGTTCAGCCTTGCTAATTTGTCTCGCTACAAGTGCGGGTGGTGGTTGTATAGTCCTGCTTGGGGCATGTCCCCAGCTTCCATTGTTTGTATGCCTCTTTCTTCTTTCTAAGGACTGTGATTTCCCTGTTTAGCCAGGAGGTCTTCCCAGCCCTTTTGCTGCCCTTTCTCCATGTGGGAATGGACTTCCTTTGTCCGTTCCCATCCAAAGACATCTGTGTATAGGCAGATACTTCTGACTTTTTCTAAAACAGCAAGAAACTGATTTTCCCAACCAGTATGACTCCACAGCGAAAGATTTTTTTTTACACTCATACATTAATGCATATATGAAAGAAGAGAAGAGCTGTATTCCAGTGTATTTAATAACTTGACTGAGATTTCATTTCTTTTCAAGATTCTGTCCTGATTATGATAACCTTTGAGCTTTATAACACAAAAGCTCTAGAAATGGACATAACAAATCCAAGATTTAGATATAGCACCCTAAAAATTCAACCTTATGCATTATCTATTAAATAGTGTATTTGACGTTTTTCTTTTTGCTTTTAGCTCCCTTCATGGGAATAACAGTAAGGAAACTTTCAAAACAAGAAAAACAAAAGAGAAACTTCTGGACATTGTCTGCTACCAGCATGCAGCTTCCTGAGTCATTGTCTATACATAATTACACCTACATTCATGCACCTTTTCCAAAAGGAAATATGGGCAGAGATTAATGTAAGTGTCTCAGACCCTTCCTAAAAGTTTACTTCATGAATATCGTCTTACTGGGGCCCATCTTTTGATTTAACTAGAAAACATTTCCATTAAAGGAGAAGAAAAAGTGTCAGAGATAAAAGTAAAAAGAATTAAAATTCGTGGAAGAGGTGATATCTTTTATTAGACCAACTAGATATTTGCAAACAAATTACTTTATTTATTTGCAAACTTTCAGGCACACTTACCCTTCATCAGGCATAGGAGAAAACATAAACTGTAAAAATTCTCCTAGGTAGAAATGAAAAAATCATATTTTACATGAGAGCTGAAGGTGTGGTAAAGTCTCCTGTTTGAAACAGAGATAAAAGTAATGCATTTGAAGCCCTATCATGTTGTTAGACCTTAATACAAACAATGTTGCCCTTTTATATAAAATAAATAAAAATAAAGTATGATGGAACTACTCAACTAGAGAAATTAAGACTATTTGTTACTGTTTCGGTTCATGTTTATATAGTTTTATGTCGATTTTTATCTTTAGAATTTAAACAACCTCCATATCAAAGGTAATATGTCATATAGAAATGTATTGTGCATAAATTTGAAGAGGGAATGACAATTGGCTTTGATCTTCTATGTATGTGGTTTTCAAAATCTCTCCAGTTTCTGCAGTTGCTGGTTCAACACGTGGTGACGCTATTGGCTAAGGTGCTGCAGAAAAGGAGTTGCAAATATTCTGCCTTGCATTGTTCTAAGGACCCCCGCCGGAGGAAAAGGAACGGAAAAATTATGTGTTTGAGAAGACTAATAAATAGCTTTATCTTAATAAAAATATAAAGTAGCCTCTTTTTTAGTATAGCTAGCAATTATTTCGGATCCCTGGGAACAGTTCTGTTATGAAATGGCTGACGAAGTAGGGACCCACAGCAAGAAAAGGCAAGTCCGGTCTGCTTTTCTGTTCCTTTGTACATACGAGTCGGTGGCGGATACCATTCGGTATTTGGTGCCGGAGGAGAGGGACAGATGGTCTTTTGTAGGCAACATAGTAAGGGATCTAGATCCGGACGTAAGGTAGATCCTTCCTCGTAGAGCCAGGATCATTTCTTACAACAGCAGCAGATAGTATCTACAGCTCGTCTTAAGCACGGGAGACGTATGGATAAAAGATCAAATAGACCGGGAGAAGCTGTGCAGACTCCTGGACCCTTGTACTTTACATTTCTAATTAGTGCTAAAGCACCCATTACAGCTCCACAAGATGAAAGTGCAGGTTGAGGATATCAATGACAATTCACCGAAATTCCCCAAAGAAACGCTGATCTTAAACATTACCGAGCAATCTCACCCCGGCACCCGCTTTCGGCTGGAAAAAGCCCATAATTCCGACATCGGGACAAACAGTACGAGTGGTTGTTTTGGATGCCAACGACAAGGCTCCTCAGTTCGAGCAGTCGGTCCATCAGGCGAAGTAAATGGAAAACAGCCCGCGCGGCACTCTGGTCACTAGGTTGATCTAGATCTTGGGTAGAATGCAGAAATAATCTACTCCTTCAGCCAGTTGCTCGACAGAGTCCTCCGGCTATTCAGGCTAAACCAGGTAATGGGGAAAATTATCGCTTGTGGCCAGATCTATTATGAAGAAGCAACAATGCATGAAATGGACGTTCAAGCCACAGATTCCGAGAGCCTGTCTGCTCACTTCAAGGTCTTCGTGGAGGTGACAGGTGTCAATGATAACTCCCCGGAAGTGACAATTACTTCCGTAACTAGCCCACTGCCCAAGGACTCCTTCCCGGAGACAGTGATGGCACTGCTCAGTGTCAGAAACCGGGACTCTGGGGACAATTGCAAGACGGTCTGCGCCATCCACGATGACGCCCCTTTCGATCTGAAACAAATTTTAGATAATTTCTAAGAACTAGTGACGCAGGCCCCCTGGACCGAGAGGAGGTACCGAAGTATAACATAACTATCACAGCCAGAGGCTTAGGATATCCACGTGTAAGCGCGGAGCTGGTTATCAACGTACAAATATCGGACGTCAAAGATAAGCCGCCTGTATTTAATTAGTCATCGTATGTCATGTACCTGCAGGAAAACAGTCAGCCCAACCACATTATGGGAGAGGTACACGCTGTTGACCTGGATGAAGAGCAGAATGCCTAAGTGAGGTACGCGACTACACGCTATTGCCTGGAAGGGTGGGAGGCCTCCCGTTGTCCTCAACTCCGAAAACGGGAAGGTGTGTACTCTACAGCTCGTAGGCTTTGAGCGCAGGAGGGAGTTCCGTTGTATAGTGAGAGCAGAGGACGGCGGCTCGCCCTCCCTGAGCACCAACCGCACACTAGATTTCTTCTTAAGTGATGTAAATGACAACATCCCCCTCGTCTTGCACCCTCTGCAGAACAGCGCCTCCCCTGCTAATGAGCTGGCTCCTAGGTCAGTGGAACCTGGTTACATTGGCACCAAGATGGTGGCGGTGGACTCAACCGCTGGCCAAAACGCCTGGTTTTCCTACCGCCTGCTGAAGGCTAGGGCACCGGATCTCTTCACTGTGGGGCCCCAAACCGGGGAAATAAGGACCACAAAGCCCGAAACAGAGAGAGACTCCTTGAAGCAGAAACTGGTAATACTTGGTAAAGATAACTGCAGGTCACCTCGGTTCACAGCAGCGATGATCCAGGTACTCCTGATAGGTTTGTTTTCCTATGCCTACCTGCAGGTAGAAGAGACTTCCCAAAGTCAAACTTTCGGAGGATGAACGCAAATAATTCAGAAAAAAGAATCCAACTTCAGGGTGCTCCGAGTCCAGAAAATTGGAAAGAAGCCACATTCCTGTGTTTTTTCGTTGCCTGTATCAAATCTTCTCCTAAATGTATATAAATCACTCCAGCCCGGTGTTGAAGTCATTCTCACTGTTAACTAATAATCACAGCAAGAGATCACTTGTGAGCCGGGAGATAACCAGCTCCCTGCTATGACAGGCAATCACATAATTTTAATCCCCTTCAGGGATGTATTTGGTAGCCCTGTTGGTCTGAGACAAATGCAAAATCTAGAACTCTTGGTTAAAAAATGATACCTTTTATTAGACCAACTAGGAAATCGCAAAAACAAAAAATAAACCCAAGGAAAACTTTTTCTGCAAGCTTTTGGGCTCAAAGCCAAATTAAAGGTAAAATTAAAGATGGTAAAAAGTCCCCACAGGTAGGAAATAAAATTAATGTTTGCACGGAGGGACCTGCAGATGGAAAAGCTGTCCCTCTGAGTCCATGAGAGTGTCCCTGTGAGAGTGTCTCTGAGTTGTTCTAAGTTGCTCTTTGTTGTGTAGGTCAGGCAAGATTCCTTCCCTGAAGGTGCCCGATGGCAAGCAGGAAGGTTTAAAAATCCCCTTTACAAAGCCTGTACTGGTGAAGCAGCTTTCCGTTTTAGTAATCTTAAATAACGGGCCTTGTGCATTAGAAATAGTTTTAAAAATAGGCTTATTTTGGCTTCCACCAAGATAATTTCTTCTTTGAATATAGACCAGTTCTCCCTATTAAGCATACCAACTGTGATCCCCAAACTGTTAAAAAATGGCATGCGCTGAGCAAAAAGGGGTATATTTGCTTTCTCCTTAAATTCAGACTGGTGAACTACGAAGTCTTCCCTAGAAAACTCAGGGCATCTAGCGTCCTTCTCCTTTCCCGCACTGGTCCAGGCCTGTTCTGATTTTTACTACCAATGCTAAAACCCATGTATCAATTAATTTTGTGCTGAGATGAAGAGAAAATAGATTAACATGTACAATATAAGTAATATGTCTTTTTGCAAGGGTGGATTGATTATTATCTAGTAATTAACAGCAAGCTATGATATTATCTGTGAAAAGTTCCTAGCTGAGAAATACTTAAAGAAGTTGTAAGCATAGCAACATCATATTTTCAAGTAACAACGTTATTTACGGAGGAGATATTTCTTTATCACTTCTGCTACTTCACTGCTCCAAGTATTGCAAAATTAGTAAATTAATCCATTAGTCCAATCAATTAATCAATTAGTTCATTAATCAAAATGAAAACGTTACAGAAACAAAGGCAATTTATTGGGACCAAAGGTTTTTTTAATTTTTAGTAGAAACGCTGAGTGGCGCTGTTGCCCAAAGACGAGCAGATCCTTTCGCTGTATAAGCTTTTCTGGCAGGATCACTCACATTCAAGGAGAAAGGAAAGCCATATTAGCTGCTGGGAATGAACGGCTGGACACAGTGTAGGGACGTTTTAAGTTCATTCCATGTACAACTAATAGCAGCATTACTGGCAATTAGGGTGTAATATTAGGCACTTAGGACAGTTGCCGGAAATCTAGGCAAATACTTCAAGAGGACTGTTTTGCTGGAGGAGAATGGCGGGTTGGCTACGGAGCAGCTCCAGCCAAAGGCAAGTAGTCTTTTTAATTTTTTCTCTGTGCGCTTTCCGGGTGGGATGCGAGACAATTCGCTATTCTGTACCCGAAGAAATGGAGAGGGACTCCTTTGTCGCCAACATTGCAAAGGATTTGGGTGTGACAGTAAGCGAGATGGCTGCTCGTAGAGCCCGAGTCGTTACTGAAAGAAGTAAACAGTATTTTCGGCTGAATCTAAGTACTGGAGATCTAACAATAAGGGAGAAGCTTGACCGGGAGGAAATCTGCCCGCACAGCGAGATCTGCAAAATATTTTTTGAAATATTTTTTGACAACCCCTTGCAATTAATTCGAGCGGAAGTGGAAATTTATGACATAAATGATAACTCCCCCCTGTTCCCAGAAAACGAAATTGTATTAGAAATCCAGGAAACCACCTCTGTTGGGTCTGGGTTCCCTCTGGAAAGTGCCCAGGATATAGATGTTGGAAGCAACAGCCTTCAGAACTACACACTCGGCCTCAATGACCATTTCTCTTTAGTTGTCAGGGCGAAAAAGGATGGCGATAAATACGCAGAGCTCCTGCTGCAGAGACAACTAGACCGCGAAGAAAAGCCAGAGATGAGTTTAACACTAATAGCGACCGATGGGGGTTCCCCTCCAAGGTCCGGTACAGCTCAGGTCCGCGTCATAGTTCTGGATGCCAACGATAACGTCCCTGTCTTTACCCGAGAAACGTATGAAGCTCACCTCCTGGAAAACAGCCCAGTGGACCACCTGATAGTCAGAGTAGTGGCCAAGGATCCTGACGAAGGATCCTCGGGTGAAGTACACTATTCCTTCACACAGAAATCAGAGAGACAACACCGGCTATTCCAAATAAACGCTGTCACCGGAGAAATACGAGTCGCCGGAAGGGTGGATTATGAAGAAACTAAAATGTATGAGATGGGAGTTAGAGCCACGGATGGCGGGGGTCTGTCAGCCCACTGCAGAGTCCTCGTAGGTGTTCTGGATGTAAATGACAACCCCCCAGAGCTGGTACTCACAACCCTCACCAGATCTATAACCGAGGACTCTCCACCTCAGACAGTAGTGGCATTGTTCAGTGTCAGAGACCGAGATTCTGGAGATAATGGGCGAACAGTGTGCTCCATCCCTGATGACGTCCCTTTCATTCTAACACCAGCCAGGAGCAACTACTATGAGCTCCGAACACAAACGACTCTGGACAGGGAGAGAATCTCGGAATATAACATAACCATCACGACCATGGACATGGGGACACCCAGTCTCGCAGCCCAGGAAACGATTTCCTTAGAAATATCCGACGTTAATGACAACACTCCGGAATTTACCCAGCGATTTTACAGCATGTCCGTGCGGGAGAACAACAGTCCGGCGCTGCTGATTGGCAGCGTCACCGCCCTGGACACGGACTCAGGGCAAAACGCACAAGTGACCTACTCGATCCTGCGCGGCCCGGGCGTCGCCGCATCCTCCGTCTCCATCAACCCCGAGAGCGGCGACATCTACATGCTCAGAGCGACGGATTACGAGAAGGAGCGCGAGTTCGAGGTAGGCGTGAGAGCGGCGGACGCCGGGTCCCCGGCGCTCAGCTCCGAGGCCGTGGTGCGCGTCGTGGTGCTGGACGAGAACGACAACGCGCCCTTCGTGCTGCACCCGCTGCAGA
>JAGPOW010001241.1:69687-81289 GCA_030014935.1 Caiman crocodilus | reverse complement strand
GCGTCGTGACGGGCTCCGGGAAGGAACGGGATCTTCTCACCGACTCTCATGCGCCCACCGACTTGGAAGGCGCCGAGCAGGTAAGCGTTGAGTGGGCTCCTCCGTCGTTCATTCTCTATGAATTGGTCCTCATCTGTTTGGACTGGCGAATGTTGTTCATGTGTTCTCCGTTTTCAAAATCTAGTTTCGTTGCTTTATGGTGAACTCAGGTGCATTCTTGCAGACTGGACTCTTTCGTTTTCATTAAACATCTTACATCAATAGGTAGGGTATGTAGCGGAGAGCATTACTTTCTGATTTAAACCGTTTTTAATTTTAGAGTACTAGTGGTGCATTGCATGCTTTAAGTAAATAATTAGGCCGCGTTGGTATTACTTATAAGGAACCTTCTAATAAGGTCTGCTTCTTTTAGACGCCGGGAAAAGTCATGTTTCCCATTTATTTCTTGCATTATTGCTACCGTGAGAGCCTTACATAACCAGAGATGGCAATCTAGAGGCAATTATTACTGAGGCAGTATAATATCTTTATTATTAATCTAGGGGCAATTATTACTGAGTAAATTGTAGACCTTCAAAACAGAAGTCAATTGCAAACGTGTGTTTCATAAGTGGGGTACAATTACGGAGATATTTTTTTTTCAAGGGGACGTTTTAAGAACCTAATATATTTATTATTAGGAAATCCTGTTTTCTAGGCATTTTCTCTACACTTTCTCCAGTATCTTTCCAAGGCCATTATTCTGCATTCCTTTATGTTCCCCGTGCTGATTTGAAGTCTGTTGCCCAAGGTTCCTACAATTCGACAGCCTACCTGATGATTGAATTATAAAACCTAGAAAAGGGACCTCAGTAGTTGATCTATTCCAGCCCCGTGATCAAAGTAGGACCATCCCCAACTATATCATCCCAGCCAAGGCTTTCTCTAGCCAGGTCTTAAAAATCTCCAAGGACAGAGATTCCACTTACCTCTTTAGGTAACCTGTTCCAGTGTTTTACTATTCTCCTAGTGAGAACGTTCTTCCTAATATCTAACCTAAAGTTTCTTGCTGCAACTTGAGACAAATAATCCTTTTTCTGTCATCTGCCATGACTGAAAACAGTCTGGATACATCCTCTCAGGAACCACTCTTCAGGTAGTTGACAATGGCTATTAAATCCTGTGTCAGTCTTCTCTTCTGTGGCTAATTAAGCCCAGTTACCTTAGACTCTCTTCATAAATCATGTTCCCCAAGCCCTTAACCATTTCTCTTGCCCTCTCCTGCACTCTATCCAACTGCTTCACATCCTTTGTGTAATGGGGGCCCCAAAACTGAACACAATACTCCATCTATGGCCTCACCAGTTGCTCAATAGAGGGGAATAATCACTTTTCATGATCTGCTGGCAACACACCTACCAATGCAGCCCAGTATCCTGTTACCCTTCTTGGCAACAAGGGCACTCTTTTGGCTCACATTCAGCTTATTGTCCACTGTAACTCCCAGGTCTTTTTCTACAATAGCAGAGGAGAATTTTTGTCAAGGGGATGTTTTAAGAACCTAATATCTTTATTATTAGGACTTTTAAAAATAGTTTTAAGCATGGAGAAGATTTTTGTTGTGCCTTTCTTTTTCTTGTCACTCACTGCTATGTTTGCATCCATCCAGTGCATAACAATGTTTCTTGGCAATTTCTATGCACTTCCTCCAATGTCTTTCCAAGGCCATTATTCTGCATTTCTTCATGTCCCATGTGTTCATTCGAAGTCTGCTGCCCTGGGCCCCTACAATGCCATAGCCTACCAGATCACAGAATTATAGAATCATAGGAAAGGGCTGGTAGGGACTAGAGTTCAGCTATTCCAACCTCCTGCTCAAATCAGGGCCATCCTCAACTAGGTCATCCCAGTCAGGACTTTGTCTCGTTGTGTTTTGAAAACCTCTAACGATGGAGGTTCCACAACCTCTCCAGGTAACTTGTTCCAGTGTTTTACAGTTCTCCTACTGAGCATTTTTTTTGCTAATATCTAAGATAAACTTCCCTTGCTACTACTTGAAACCATTGCTCTTTGTGTTTTCATCTGTCACCACTGAGAACAGCCTTGCTCCATCTGCTTTGGAACCACCCATTCAGGTAGTTATAGGCTGTTATTAAATCCCCTGTCATTAGTCTTGCTTTCTGTAGACTAGATAAACAGAGCTCCTCCAGCTTCTCCTGAAAATTCTTGTGCCCCAGACCCCTCATCATCTTTGTTGCTCTCCCCTGGACTCCTTCAAACTTGTCCGCATCCTTTCTGTAATGGGGGCCCCAAAACTGGACGAAGTGCTCCAGGTGCCACCTCACCAGTGCTGAATACAGGGGAACAATTACTTCCCTTGATCTGCTGGCAGCACTCCTATCATTGTAGCCCAGGGTGTTATTACTCATCCTGGCAACAAAGGCTCACTGTTGGGTCATATTCAGTTTATTCTCCACTGTAACCCTCAGGGCCTTTACTGCAGAGATGCTGGCTAGCCAGTTGCCCCTCTCCCACATTGGTGCATGGGAATATTCTGTTCTAAATGCAGAACTTGGTGCTTATCCTTATTGAACATCATGACATCTCTTTTTGTCCAGTCCTCCATTTTTTCCAGGTCAGAGGTTCTCAATTCCCAAGCTACAGCCTGGTGCTGGGCCACTGTGGGTCAGCTGCCAGTCCACTGCATGGTCAGCCACCAGTCCAGAAGTCATGTTGGCCATGGACATGACATTTCAGTTATGTCAGCCATGGACTGACAAACCGTGGCCCCCAGAGCCAAGCAAAGAGACTGTGGTTCTTTCTGCAGAGGCCACAGCAGTCCAAGGTTTGCCCCACCCCCATGCCTGAGGGGTTGGGGTATCCTTACCTATCTTCCAGCCGCAATTGCCTGTGACTGCTGAGCTGTGGTTTCCAGGCCATGGCTTCTTCTGGTATATGGTTTGCTGGGGTGCGACATAAAAGCTTTGGGAACACCTGGTCTAGGTCTCTCTGAATCCTAACCCTACCATCCAGTATAACTAATACTCCCTGCAGCTCAGTGCCATCGCAGACTTGGTGAGGGTGCACTCCATGTCTTCTTTCAGGTCATTGCTGAAGATATTGAACAAAACTGGCCCAAGGACCAACCCCTGAGGCACTACACTTGATACAGGCTGCATGGGTGACTGATGCCACCTTAGTCACGAGAGGCATGTGCCCCCCCCCCAGTGACCAGTCAGCACCCGGGGGGGGCGGTCCCCAGTGGCCAATTTTGCTGACCAGCGGGGATGTCCCCCACAGCCAATCACGAGGTGGCCAATCACTGCGGCCAATTGGTGTGGCCACTTCTGGAGCACCAGTGTGCTTCACTCCCCAGCCAGCATTTGCAGTGGGGCACCAGCACTCCCACCTGTCCCCTCCTGCCCATTGCCTAAGTGGTGACTGTGGCCAGTCAGACATCAAAGCATTAACTACTACCCTCTGAGCCTGATGGTCCATCCATTTTTCTTTGCACCTTACAGTTGACTCATCCATCCTGTACTTTCTTAGCTTGGCTATGATAATGTTATGGGCGATCATATCAAAAGCCTTACTAAAATCAATGTATCTACATCCACTTGCTTCCCCACATTGACAGAACCAGTCATCTCATCACAAAGCTTTCTCTCATGCATGGATGAGTTCTATCTGATACAGGAAGTCTACAGGCCGATGAGAGGTAAAATACTGATTGACCTGGTACTGGCAACTGGAAATGACCTAATCAGTAACCTTATGATCGAAGGGAAGCTGGGTGACAGTGACCACAAGCTGATCACCTTCACCATCCTCCAAAAAACTGGCAAGTCAGTCAGCAATACAGAAGTCCTAGACTTCAGGAAAGCTGACTTCAACAAGCTAAGAAGGCTTGTCAGTGAGGCCCTAAAGGGCAACAACCCAAGGGGGAGGGGAGTTCAGGATGAATGGTTGCTCCTTAAGGGAACAATCCTAGATGTGCAAGTGAAGTCTATCCCATCTTGAAGGAAAGGTAGCAAAAGGACACGGAAGCCCCCTTGGCTCTCCAGAGAACTAGCAGACCTCCTGAGTCTTAAAAGGAAGTCATATAAAGGATGGAGGACTGGATCCACCACCAAGGAGGAATACTCTGCACTGGTCTGGACCTGCAGGGAGCAAATCAGGAAAGCCAAGGCAGCAACAGAACTCCAACTAGCTACAAGTATCAAGGGCCATAAGAAGTCCTTTTTTAGATATGGGGGGAGTCAGAGGAAAAGCAAGGGCAACATTGGATCCCTGCTAAACCAGATGGGACAACTGACAACTGACACCCAGGAAAAAGCAAACTTGTTAAATCGGAACTTTGAGTCAGTTTTTAACCAGTCCCATGAGATGGCCTTGCCCACTATGGGACAGGGAGGCCCAGGTGACGGAGATTCCTTACCCTTCATCAATGCTGACCTCATGAAGGAACACCTTGAGAGGATGGATATCTTCAAGTTAGCCGGCCCTAACAGTTTATACCCCAGGGTACTCAAGGAGCTGGCAAGCATCATAGTTCCCCAGCACAGATCTTTGAGAACTCCTGGTGCTCTGGGGAAGTGCCCAAAGATTGGAAGAAGGCCAATGTGGTGCCTATTTTCAAGAAAGGGAGAAAAGTGGATCTGGTGCATCAGCCTGACCTCTATCCTGGGGAAGGTCTTAGAAAAGATTATCAAAGAGGCCATTCTTAAGAGACTGGTTGAAGGCAACATCCTGAGGGATAGCCAAAACAGGTTTGTTGTAGATAGGTCTTGCTTGACCAATCTCACTTCCTTTTATGACCAGGTGACCTATCACCTGAACAAGGGAGAAGAGATTGATGTCATATATCTTGACTTCAAAAAAGCCTTCAGTCTGGTATCCCATGATCACCTCTTGGCAAAGCTGGCTAACTGTGGCCTCAGCCCCACCATGATCTGTTGGTTGGGGAATTGTCTCCGCAGTAGGACCCAAAGGGTGGTGGTTGACAGAAGTCAATCATCATGGTGCCCTGTGACCAGTGGGGTCCCTCAAGACTCTGTCCTAGGACCTATATCATTAACATTTTCATAAATGATATAGACATTGGTGTCAGCAGTGGAGTGGCCATGTTCGCCGGTGACATCAAACTCTGGAGTAAAGCATCCATTCCTGAGGACAGGTGGATGATTTGGGCAGACCTTGACAGGCTCAGGAAATGGGTGGACAAGAACCTGATGGTGTTTAACACCGAAAAATGCAAGGTACTCCACCTTGGGAGGAAAAGCCTGCAGCATGCTTATAGGCTCGGCAGTGCTACACTGGCTAGCACTATGGATGAAAGGAACTTGAAGGTCATGATTGAACACAAGATGAACATGAGCCTTCAATGTGATGCTGCAGCTACTAAAGTGAGCAAAACACTGGCTTGCATCCGTAGATGCTTCTCAAGTCCCAGGACTTCATTCTTCCATTGTACTCAGCCTTAGTGAGGCTACAGCTGGAGTACTGCATCCAGTTTTGGGTTCTACAATTCAAAAAGGATGTGGAGAAGCTTGAGAGGGTTCAGACAAGAGCCACGCTCATGATCAGAGGTCAGGAAAACAGACCTTGTGATGAGAGGCTAAGAGCCTGGAAAGGTGCAGGCTCAGGGAGGATCTGGTGGCCACCTATAAGTTTATCAGGGTTGTTCACCAGGATCTGGGGGAATGTCTGTTCACCAGAGCATCCCAAGGGATGACAAGGTTGAATGGCCACAAACTCCTCCATGACCATTTCAGGCTGGACATAAGGAAGAACTTCTTTGCTATCTGAGCCCCCAAGGTTTGGAATAGACAGAGGTGGTTCAAGCACTCACTTTGAATACCTTCAAGAGGCAACTGGATCTTTATCTTGCTGGGATCCTATGACCCCAGCTGACTTCCTGCCCCTGGGGCAGGGGGCTGGACTCAACGATTTTCTGAGGTCCCTTCCAGCCCTAATGTCTATGAATCTGTGAAAAGCCATTCCACATTCAAAATAAATGTTCAGAATGGTGAAATTCAAATTGTTGCACCCTTAGATTTTAACCTTGCTGAGAAATATGAGATTGCCATCAGAACTACAAGTGGCAGAGGGGTTGTCATCACTCTCTAAAGATGTTGTGGAACTTATGTATGTGAATGACAATCCCCCTGAGGTGTTTGTAAACTCATTGACCAGTTCAATAACAGAGAACTAATTGCCTGAGACTGTGGTCATACTAATCAGCATGAAGGATTGTGACTCTGGGGACAATAGGACATCCTGCTTCATTCAGGAAGAGCCTTCTGCTCTGAAATTTGCTTATAATAATTATTAAGAGCTAATAACACAAAAAGGTCAGGACAAAGAGAGAGATGTGCAATATTACTGCAACCATGCTTGCTACAGACTGACAATCCCCTTCCTTCACTACCACTGAAACCATCAGAGTGCAAATAGAAGATGTCAGTGAAAATTCTCCTAGTTTTAACCAGACATCATATACCATGTATGTGCATGAAAGCAATAACTCAGTTGTATTAACAGGTGATATAATGGCTAGTGATCAGGGTTTAGGAAAGAATGCCAGAGTGACATATTATCCACTGCCTACCCAGGAAGATGGGTGGTCCTTATATTCCTACATATCTATTAATTCCAAAAATGGGAATAATTATGTTCTACAGCCATTGCATTATGAGCTGCTTACACATATCAAGGTTGCAGTAAAAGCTTCAGATTCTTGTTCTCCCTCATTTTTCACAAATGTCACAATCTATGTTTCCATCATTACAAAAAGGACAGCTCTCCAATTATTTTATTTTCCTTGCAGAACAGATTCTTACCCAGAAATAACCTAGTCCGCAAAGCTGGAGAGGTGGTCTACTTGGTCACTAAGATGGTGGCTGTCAATGAAGGCTCTGATAAAAATTCTTGGCTCTCCTATCAGCTGCTTATGGCAACTGACCCCCAGCCTATTCACCATGGGTCTCCATAATGGAGAAATAGGAGTCACTAGGTCAATAATAGTGGGACTCCATCAAGCAGAAACTTAATTCCAGAAAGTTAAGTCCACCAAACAGGAAGAATAGGAAATGTGGCAAGCAACACATTTGGCTTAGCAGAGAACTCCTAGGTGATCTTAAACACAAAAGGAAGCTTACAAGAACTAGAAGCTTGGACTAACAACTTGGGTGGAGTATAAGAATATTGCTCAGGCATTCAGGGATGAAGTCAGGAAGGCCAAAGTGCAACTGGAATTGCAGCTAGCAAGGAAAATGGAGAATAACAAGAAGGGTTTCTACAAGTATGTTAACAATAACAGGAAAGTCATGGAACCAGTGGGTCCCTCACTGAATGGGCAGAGGCAACCTAGTGAGAAACAACGAGGAAAAAACTGAAGTACACAACACCTTTTTTAATTTGGTCTTCACAGGCAAGATCAGCTCCCAGACTACTGCACTGATGTCACAGTTTGAGGAGTAGGTCAGCAGCCCTCAGCTGTGAAATAACAGGTTAGGGACTATTCACAAAATCTGGATGTGTACAAGCCCATGGGGACAGATGAAAAGTATCTGAGGGTGCTGACCCGATTATCTTTAAAAACTCATAGCCATCTGGAGAGGTCCTGGACAATTGGAAAAGGGCAAATATAGTGTCCATCTTTAAGAAAGAGAAGAAAGAGGATCCAGGGAAGTACAAACAACCTCAGTCTCATCTCAGTCCCTGAAAAAATAATGGAGCAGGTCCCCAAGGATTCCATTTCTAAGCACTTAGAGAAGAAGAAGGTGATTAGGAACAATCAGCATGGATTTATTGAGGGTAAGCCATGCTGAACCAACCTGATTGCCTTCTATGATGAGATAACTGTCTTTGTGGATAGGGGAAAGCTGTGGACATAGTATACCTTGCCTTTGGCGGTGCTTTTGATACTATCTCCCATAGCATTCTTGCAAGCTGGCTGAGGAAGTATGGGTTGGATGAATGTACTGTAAAGTGGATAGAAGATTTATTGGCTTTAGTTTCATTCATTTTCCTGGGATTTTTTTATTCATAGTCATAGTTTGTAATATACGTATAACACATCAAGTTAAAAAGAGTAACGTGTCATAAACTAGTGTTTATGGTGACTGTAACTCTCAAAACAACTTGATTGATACAGCTGGTAGGGGAAATGTATTCCACTCCTACTTTTATGGAATCTGTTTAACAGTGAATAAAAGTAGGCGTGAACTCAAGAATTCGGGGTAACAGTGAATGCAAGTTGGTGAAACCAATCATCCCTAGTCTCCCAAGCAAGCATTGCAGTGTGAACAGGAGCACTGACAGAGAAGCGGAATTTTACAATAGTTTTAATCCTGTTTAGGAGATGGAATCAGGAAAACAGGTGAATGTTTAGATAACATTTAAATGTGGAGTTTTTTCTAAATTTTTGTTACTTGAATGTATGAACCAGTTTGGTGCTTTTCATGCGGTAGGAATTGGGCATGAAGTTGAATGAACTACAAGCCTGACAGAAAAACAAACAAACAAATGAAGTCCTTGAAGGTGATCATATCTTTTATGTAAATGAACAGCCCTTTTATGTATTTCTGTTTTACTCAGCTGATGAACTACTATAAATTATACCTATATAAGCTATTTCCTCTTGTATTTAGGAAATGCAGGGGTTAATTACAAAACAAAGCATATGGTAGTGCTAATTCAGATTTTAAAAATAACATTTATACCATCCCTTTATATTTCTGAATGTCTTTCTAGAATTAAAGCAGCTCTGAAGTTCATTTTATTTGTAAACATAGCTTAAGTTTTATAGTTAAATTAAATTTATTAAAATATATTTGATCTTGGATCCATCTTCCTTGAATATCTGGAAAGTGGCAGCAGAACCCTGACCACCCTCCTTCCTCTGCTTTATCTGTGGCATGGGGCACCTGTGGGTGCTATCCCTTCTCTGACAGGGTTCATCGTGTAGTTTTAGTAATGCTAGATAAGGACTGGTATGGGATGGTCCTGCCTCAAGCCAGGGGTAGGACTAGATGACCTCTGGAGATCTTTTCCACCCCTACTCTTCTATGATTCTATGATTGTATAGAGTGTGGCAATTTTATAAATTAAAATGGAGATGATAAAAAGGTAATACACATTTTTCAGAACGTTAACCAGATTCTGAAGGAAACTATTTAATAAAAAGTGTTTCAGATGGTTATAGAAAGTTTTATGAGTGGTTGTCTAAAAATCTTGAGTGCACTTTTTGGGTGACATCACCAATACACTTTAAGAAATATAGTTTTAATTTAACCAAAGTAGCACTGTAGGGGGAGATTTTATTCACAAATGTGTTTGTATAAACAGTATAATGGAAACCTTTTACACTAGGTTATGAAGATACTGCAGCTGCTTGCATTTGCATATTAGCAATTTATTCAAAGTAACACGTGAATTATATATGTGAGGGTTGCTTACCAGTTTGCAAGAAAATAACTTTACTGTAGGGGAAATCCATCAGAACCATTACCTCAGGTGCATTGTCTCAGCTCATTAACATAAAGTCTATAGTCTTTGAGCAACACAGTAACTAGAATAAAAGTATACACTGGAAACATGTTGGGATGCCATTAATTTGCTGAAGAAACTAAGTAGAATAAAAATAAAAAATTATGAGGCTTATCTGTTACCTGTAGAATGTCATCCTGAGCAATAAAACAAATTGTCATGCCAACCATTTCATCTAGCCCTGGTCTCATTTTCTAGAAACCATTTCCATGTCTCTTCCTACATTTAGACAAATGACAATAAGTATTTGATAAATGTGAAGCAATACTATCACACAGAGAAGAATGGGAATATTCGCTGTTTGGAAATTCTATTGAAGTGGGATAGTGATTAGAGGGCAGATCTTCCTCTCCATATGTTTCTTTTGGGCTTACCCAAGAACAGAAGTTACAGCAACGGCTTGTGGAGGCTGAAGCCCACCTTAGAAAATGAGATCCACTCCTAGGGCCCCGGAATTTTGGTTGAATCCAAAACTCAGCTGGCAAATTCAGAACTGATGATCCGATTTTCAATGTCCCTGCATGTCAAAGACTGCCAGTGGACTCCTTTCCATAACATTCAATTTAATCTGTTTTTGACTTTTTTCATATGCCCACCTCACTTGATGGAATGAAAATGTGAATACCTCACAGGTTCCATAATTTTTTCTGCTATCTTCTCAGGGCAACAAAATAAGTTCACTTACATTTTGAAAAAGTGTGGTGCGGGAAAAAAAAGAAGCTGTTATTGTTGGCTACAAATGTCCAACTCGGGATTCTTAAAATTCTGGTTTGTTAGGCGGATTGAAACACTGTAATGAAGTCAAATCATAGACCTGGGGGTTGGTCCACACACACAGACACACATACACACACACATATACATGCACACACACAGCGAGTTACAAGAGTCGGGTATACCTATCCCACAGGCACTGGAGTCTGCCGTCAATGGCCAGTTGAGGCTTCTTGCAGCGTGGTGTTATCCAACAGAAGGGGGTCACATCTGATCCTTCTGTCTGGACAGGTCAGGTGCTGGTCAAGTTGGAGATTGTTGCACTTTCCTGTTACTGAGTGCAAGGCGGGACAAGCTGGCTGGGTTAACCATGTGTATCAGTTGCGAAGAAAGGTACTTACTCTGCCATTGATTTTAGCAGGGTGAAGTTTTATTATGAGGAACCACGAATGCAGATTATGATGAGCGTATGCAGGAACACAGAGTTACAGAAACCACGTTATGGCAAGAAACCGCAGACACATGAAGGCCTTTAGATGAGACGAGGAAGTGACTTGGCGGCACATATTGTATTACCCAGCGACAAGCCCTAGCCTATGGTTGTTAGCCAAGCACTGGACATCTTTGTCCAATTACATTGTGCTGAAAATTCCCATTGCTGAGCTCTGTGGTATTCCCCATCTGGCTTAATTGAGGAACCGTGGCCTACTTCTTCCTTCATGTTGCTAAGCATTGCGGCATTCCCCTTCTAATTTGGGAGCCGCAGTTTACTTCCCCATTTTGTGGCCATAAGTTTCGTTAGTAGCTGGAGCACTGCTTAAGGCCTTGTTAAGTAGCAACACCTCAAGTTGTCTTTTTAGAACTGTGTCTGGGACTGTGACATGAGCATATGCACACATTTATACCTGACAGAGATCAAGAGGGCATCGCTGAGGGTCACTTTTCACTGCTTTTTATCTGTCCCTGGCAGACCGTGGTGACTCCCCAGTGTTCAGGTTTGCCCAATCCAGGGGTCCTTGACCCTTGTGGGACTTCCCCCTCAGTAGCTACTCGGTGGCATCTGTCAGCTCCAGGGGTTGTCCACATGTATGTGCAGGTATGGAAGTCTATTGATGACTTTTGATTAATTTACCGCTGTCATGAATAGGGCTCTGGGAGCCGTTGATCTGGAGATATTCAGCCCCAAAACTTGGTCCCCAAGGTTGATTAACTCAAACAAGGGCTTCTAGCCCTTGAACAGTGAAGTTTAGAGAATTTCCAGTTGCTACATTTTCTCCTGTTGATTTCTTCAGTTGGTTGATTTGTGGTTTTCCTAGGTGTTAATTGACCCTTGTTATTGAAGCCTGCTACTGTGTTA
>JAGPOW010001241.1:3653-14133 GCA_030014935.1 Caiman crocodilus | reverse complement strand
CGTGTCTCTCACGGCCGGCTCCAGGAAAAGCCAGATGAAGTTTTCCACGGCAAGTTGTCCCAGCACCCTCACGGGCCAACAAGAATCGAATAAATCCGAGCCTTGGTTAATTGCGGACGTGACTAATGTCTCTCCTGGAGATCGGAGCTTCGGTCAGGTAAGTTTGTCACCTACAAATTTTATTTTTCTGTAATGTATTGTTGGATACCTATTCTCTTCTGTCTCTTCGAAATGTAGGTTTCTACAACAGGAAGACATTTGTGTGTTATTTTTTTATTTCTTGTGAAAAGTTTTCGCAAATACTCCACCCCCCCGCATTTTCTTTTCTTAAATGTTAGTTTAATAGCATACCCTCGTTATACAGTTTTAGCCGGACTTTGCTTTTTATTTTCCCTTTCCTGATATAACAACAGCAGACTGATATATTATAGAACTGGGCGTGCAATCATCTTGTCAAGTATCAAGATTAGGTAATCACCCGCAAGACGCACATTATTTTTTCTGTCATTGGGATTTACACCACCTCTAGGGCTCACTTGTGAAATACTGTATTGGGCTCTGTTTGGATGTAGTGTCGGGTACACTTGTTGACGGTACACAAGGCCACAACTCAATTTAAAATGCCGGACATTCTTCCTTCTGAGTGTTGACTACTCTGGTGTAGTGTAGATCTGCTGCGGACAATCTTCATCAGGGCTTGTTTATGAAATTTATTACATCATCGCTGCTTAGACTATGCTGCCCGGATTGTCGGTGTTACTGTAAGTAGTGTCATTGTGTTTTCAAGGCCCATGTGACTTGATTCATTCTCACCGACAGATCAGTTTCTCTAGTGTACGCTGTCAAGATGGCTTCTATCTCGGGAGAGGAGGTGTGGGGCTGTAATGATATTTCCTAGTTCTGTGCACTGGCTGGGTATTTTAAGTGTTTTCCCGATAAACTAATAAAGCAAGTGCTCACCTTGGGGCACAACGTTATCCTTTTTCATGTGTCTGTAGGAGGGTGGGTGGTGGTAAAAATACACGCATGCTTCCCTTTGCCAGATAAAGGGGCTCGTTCCCGAGTTACAGTCCATTTTCACTGTGATGTCATTTTTTAAGACAGTTGTTTGTCTTTTAAGGCTGGCACATAAAATGAGTCAGGAGTAGTACGTACATTCAAATAATTCATAAATATATAATATAGTCAAAGAATTTATTTGCAGGACTCAACATATGGTCCTCAGGATAAAAAGTGTTTTGTTGTTTAAATAAGGATTTTAACTGGTAATTTCTCTTATGTTGTGTTATGTTTCTTATCCTCCCACTAATTAACATATGGCATTTTTGATCAAACTGAGTAGTCTTCGAAAAAAATTGTAAAATTTGGACAATCTTATGTAAGTGGCTTTAAAAATTTACCTGAGACTCATTTCTGAAGTTTTAAAATGCCTTTCATAAATATATACTATTACGCGTACTGCGTGCTGTTTCCATTAGTAAGTATGAAGTCTCACAGGGATAGTTGAAATTGTTGGGAGAGGGAGTTGGATGAGACAACCGAGTTCATCAATGTGTGCGTGTGGGCCAGGCGCTGCCTGCAGGCCAGGCTTACATGCAGTCTTACCCTTCAGGCCATTACCCTACCAAACCTTGTAGCAGGGCCGTGTGGGGTTCATCCTGGGCTCTGGAGCCCTAATATATGTATAAAAGCCCCGTTCAGCCATTTGCACCCTTCGTTATTGTCAGTCAGTTCGTCATTCAATCTGACGAGGACAAAAAGTCAAGTACCATATGCAAAAAAAAATAGGGAGGTGGAACAAGAGGACATGACAGATGCTCATCATGCTTCTGCAAACCTTGCCCCTTAGGATGGTCTGTGCAATGGAACACAGATATTGGTGCAATCCTCATCTACAGCAGAGTACTTGAGGCAAAAATGATTGATCAGAAAGAACAGTACTAATTCTTCGGATACCACTGAAACCCTTTGATGACACATTTCCAGTCACATGGACATGTGGACAGTTCCCTATGCAGGTAGCATTTATCATGACCATCAATAAAGCTCAGGGACAAACATTACAAAGAGTAGGAGTGTTCCTTCGGGATCCTGTCTTCACTCATGGACAACTATATGCGGCTGCTTCCAGAATCTCCCACCCAGAAAACATGAGATTTACAGTGACTGCTAACTTGAGTAACAAAACCAGGAATGTTGTGTATACAGAAGTGTTGTAAAGCTCTTACAGTAAGAAAGTGTGATATGTTTTAGGATTTTGTGTATGAAGAAGTGTTGTGAAGCTATTTAAATGCAAAAACAAAAAAAATGATCTCAAGCAAAAATTGGCTCATTGGATTTTTATGCAAGCAACGCTGCAGGGAGAATCTAGTAATATATAAGTGTTATGTTTTTGCCTCGCTACATGGAAATGTTTTTCACGTAGTTCTTAAAAATAAGCAACATTTCTAATTAAAATGTCATTTATTGTTCCTCTGTTCTTGGAGGAATTGTTACTGCGGCATAGGGTTGGAGTAGTGATTTGCGGGGATCAGCGGTTGAACTGCTGCGGAAAACCCCCTGACACTCTCATTACTACTAAGTGGAGGCATTCTCTGTGCAAAACTTTTTCAATATACTACCATAGTTTCCTTTATTTCCTTCCTCTCGCTCTCCCCACCTTTTCTTTCCTGTGGATTTGCCAAATTCACCAAGGGTTTTTTTGGTGTGATCAGAACAAAAAGGATGCCTTATTTTAGAGTATTTTGAAATATAAAAAAAAGGGCAAGGATTACTTAAGATCGTATCGTTTATTGGATGAACTATGTAGTTGGGCCAAAGTTACAGACTTTTGATTGCAAGGCATTCTTTGTCATTTGCTGCTTAATCCAAGTTTCAGTTTTTCAGAAACCTCCTGAAATGGACATGGATTTGCCATAGGATACTAGCTCTCATCAGGCTAAGTCGTTGGATTTGGACAATGAGAATATAGTAGGGGAGGTGAGAGAGAGAGCTTGAATAAGGTAAAAAGGTGATAGAATGAAGGAGCTGTATATAGCACGATGGATAGGGAAGTTGCCTTCGAAAGTAGGTGCAAAGTTTAAAATAAGAGATGACTAGATTTTAAATTCCCAGAGTCCAGTCAAGTGCTCTGTTTCACTTAAATCTTGTTTAAATTAGTTGAACTTGAATTGATGACTAGAGAATATCAGAAAGACAAGACTTTTTTTTTAAATTTAAACAGGGGGCAAAGGGTAGAATGGAAGATCAAGGAGTCCTCAGCATGGAGGACACACTTGAATCAGAGTTTATGGAGAATATTACTGAGCCATAGGGTGGAGAAGTAGAAAAGAAAGGAACAGGGGATGAGTCTTATATAGACCAAACAGAAAATTGAACAGGGGGTAGGACAAGCCTTTGAGGAACAGGTAGAAGGATTAGTAAAAAAAGAAGGGCAATCAGGAGCACAGAATCCAAGGAAGCTCGAGATTTTAAAAGCAGGGTCAGTAGATTTAAAAATGGCTGATAGTTAAAAAAAAATGAAGTACTGGTTCTGAGGTGAGCGAAGAAAGAATAACTTTTATGAGAGTGATTTCAATGAATCTGAATTAAAGTCTTTTGGAATGGAACTGGAGGATAGAAACTGAAAACAGCCTTTGATTTGAGGACGGGGGAGAGAAAGAGATGAGAGAGTGGTTCATTGGTGCAAATGGAGTCAGGGTGATTTACTTAAAGGTGGAAGATATAAAAACATTCTTGCTGTAGTAGGGTTGGAGTGGTGTAGCCAGGAAATTTGCAAGAAACAAGGTGTTGTTTTTTTTTAATATATATCTTTTATTGGACCAACAGTATATTTGAAATAAATGTTAGACAAACTTTGGGGCATAGGGTTCTTTTCTTCATGTCTGGGGAAGAAACAAGTATAGATAAACTAAAAATCAGGTTAAACAATGCCTATTATTAATACTTTATATAAAACAAAACAGGCACTTAAGGGAGAAAAGGGGTTGTAAACTAGGAGCACAGAAAAGTTATCAGAAGTAGCGTCAAAGAAAAAGAAGATAGGTTGACTATATCTGTTATTTGAAGATAGGTTGGCTAAACTGTGTAAAAGAAAAGAACCATTCAGAAAGGGAAAGGGTAGTTAAATCTCTGTGGTGTACTGAGCAGATAGAAGAAACACCAGCTGAATGTTAATGTCATGGAACAATTTTCTAGACTCTGGAGGTCTTTATAGTCTTTACCCAGTCCTTATATCCAAGGGAAATCTACAAAACACCATCAGAAGACGGGCTTAGGACAAAAACTAATAACTTACCAGATACTAAACATTGCAGATTAAATATAGATTACACATAATAAAAATTGGAAAACGATTAACTGTATGCAACAACTACAGAAACCTCACCAAATGTAGGAATTTTGAAAAATTCTGAAGTATGGAGATTGTGGTTCCAGAATGGGAAGTATTTACAAGGTCTGCTCAGAAAGTATCGAGACTGAAGTGTATTTGTGGCACAAAGTATTGGGTCGGGGTCATGGCTTTGCATAACATGTCTGAGCATGTTGGGACTCCTCTGGACAGGTTGTTTGTGTCTTGCATCCACTTTTATTATGACAGTGTCCAGAACAATGCGTCTGCATTAAATTTTGCATGAAAATCAGGAAAATGGCAAGTGAAACATTTGAATGACTTAGAATAGCGTTTGATGATGACACTATGAGTCGTGCAGGGGTTTTTGAACTCTATCGTCAGTTTAAAGAAGGACGATAATTGGTGGAATGTAAGGTTCCGGATGCCTTTCAACATCACAAATGCTAAAATGTGACAGCGGTTTGCAGTTTGGTTCGAAATGATAGGCGATTGACTGTCTGACAGAAAGCAGAAGTTGGAATTTCTGTTGCTTCATGTCATTCAGTTCTAACCAGCGATTTGGGAATGAAATGACCAGAAAAATGACCAGAAACGTAGGTGTCCAACGCCTGGATGCTTCACCACGACAGTGAGCCTGCCCACCCAGCACAGCTTATGAAGTCAATTATTTTTGGTCAATTTTTAGCCAAACACGATATCCCATTAGTGCCACAGCCTCCACATTCACCTGATATGGCCCCATGCAATTTTTTTCTCTTCCCTCGACTAAAGAAAACCTTGAAAGGAAGAAAAATTTGTTATGTGGAAACCATAAAACAGAATGTGGCTGAGCACTTTTTAGCTATTCCACAAATTGCTTATCAGAGGTGCTTCCAACAGTGGTAGAAACACTGGGAGAAGTGTGTGGCTGCAGAAGGAGCACACTTTGCCGGAGATTAAGCTCAAACCCGTGTAAATAAAACATTTTGCTTCCTACAGTAAGAGTCTCGATACTCTTTGAACAGCCCTCGTAGTCCAGGAAATAACACAATGACGTGATTTTAATTCAGTGTCTTTCACACGTAGATATAGTGAGCAGCTACATAAATGTTTCCATTTAAACATTTTAACTCAAGACATTAACAATTATGCTCCATGCTCTAAGACAGCCAACACTTGATTTAGAAATTCTTGAATCGGCACCGCCAAGTGAAGGATTTCCATTAGACACTGCACAAGACCCAGATGCTGGGATTGACTCGCTGCATAACTACCAGCTCATCAAGAACCAGTACTATATTTTATCACTGAAGGAGACTCCACACAGCATTAAGGATGCGGAAATAAGTTTAGAGAAACACTTGAGTAGACAGCAGCGAAGTCCCCATTAGTTGATCATAACAACGATGAAAGGGGGAGATTCAGACAGAACTGGGACGCCCAAGTTTAGGATTAATGTTGCTCAAGCTATTGACAGTCTACCTGTATTCACTGAAGAGATCTACAAAGTCCCCCAGAGGGAAAATCTATCAAATGGCTTGTTAGTGCTGCAGTTGAAAATCACTGAGAAGGGCTGAAATTCGCTGATGAAGGGTTGAATGCTAATATCAGTTATTCCAAATAAATACTGAGAACAGAGAAACTAGCACCTGAAATTTGGATTCCGTAGACACAAACAACCACTTCTAATGGGGTGGAAGGTGGGGGGGCGGGGGAGGTGGGCTCGGCCCCTGCAAGGTCCAAATAAAAATTCTCGACGAGAATGACAATTCTCTGAGTTGGTCTTCATTATCCTGCTCATCTCACTTCTCGAAGATGCAAAGGCTGGGTCAGTGGTACCTGTCTTCAAAGCATATGATCTACTTTCCAGACAGAGCAGAGAGCACTCCAGTCAAATTCTGGACAATTTCCCGTTGAAATAGGTCTGTCCTCCAAGAACTACTACAAGCTGGTGACCGCCGGCGCCCTGGACAGAGAGCGCAGCCCCGACTACAACGTCACGGTCACGGCCACGGACAAGGGCGCGCTGCAGGTGGAAGTGGAGGCGCGAGACGGCCGGAGCAGCAGGGTGACGGTACGCCTGTTCATCCTGGACCGGAACGACAACGCGCCCGAGGTCCTGTACCCCGCGCCGGGCGCCGTCGAGGTGGTAAGCAAGGATTCTGAAAATAATTGAAAGGCAACATACAGAAAGGATTTTCTGTTCTAGAAAGACCTCTGAACATCTAATGTCCAGCAGTTATACAGCTCCCTGAGACTCACAGCTTGCAATCCATACAGGTCAGGAGGAAAGAATGTGCAGCTTGCAGTAGTTATTGGCCTCAGTTTTACAGGTCTGTGCTAGATATTTTAACATAGAACATTGATGTTAGAGAAAACTTTTGCTTTATAACGTTTATATGCAGAGTTTTTAACTGCCATCATGTCTGGTGTGGCAGTCACTCAGGTTAAAGGATCGAGTATGGGTTGTAAATGTGTGTTGGTGGCTAAGAAGGCCAGTCCTAGAGCTGAAGACTCTGACAAATGCTTTGACAGATGATTAAAAGGAGGGTTGGAGCACAGCTTTCTCTGTCATTTTTCCTTTCCTTCCATTTCTGTCTTTTTTTGCCTCCAGAGCAAGATGGTTTTCCTCAAAGATGTACTTTATCTCAAAAGGCATTGCCATGTAGCCCTTTCCCAGGCAAGTTTTTTCCAATTTGTGGTGTCAATGCCACACTTGTAAATGTTAACCTTGAGAGTGTCTTTAAAGCATTTCCTCTGGTTCCCATATATCATTTGTCCTTCGGACACTCTCACCTTGGCTGAGGTGGGAGTATAATTGTTTTGGTAAATGTGTATCTACCATGCCCACACAGTGCCATGTCCACTGCAGTTGATGCTGAATACTCAACACTTCCATATTGGGTGTGTTAGGGCCTGAGCAGACAATTGTTTGGGCCTATGGGCCACACAGCCAGTTCTGTTCTGGACTCTACCTGGTGGGAGCAGACCGGCTGGAACCCTTGCACAAATTTCCAACGCATCCCACACCACACCTGCTCCTGACTGCCTGCCCACAGTGAGCAGCAGCAGCAGCCAAGCAGAAGCTGCTGCTCAGGGACAGGGGGGAAGAAGCCCCACTCATCGCTACTCAGTCCTTCTTGCAGAAGTTGTCCAGAGCCCATGCCAGGCTGGCCTGTGGCTCCTCCCTGCCTAGCACTGCTGCAACTGCTGCTTCTCAACATGTGCTGGTGACTTCAGAGCAGTTGCAGGGTGGGCCATGATCAGGAATATGTGTCAGGTTCCGGCTGGCCTGGATCTGGTCTTCTCTGGCAGACTGAGTCCAGAGCACATTTGGGGTGGGCCGGGGTTGGAGCTGCACATGTGACTTCCAACCAGTACCACAGGGCTAGGGCCAGCGGCAGCAGCAGCTAGAAGGCAGCCCAGCCATGGAGCTGACCCAGCCCCACTGCATGCTCATTAGGGCTGAGTGAAGCTTCAGATGGTGATTCAATTCGAAGGAGATTTGGCCCAATTTAGTGGCCAAATCTCTGAATCTGAATCGAATCAGGGGACCAATTGAAAGTTCTGAATCGATTCAAAGCTCTCTGAATCTTCAGAAAATATGGGCAGTCCCTGGTGGCTGCAGCAGGGAGCTGCAGCCAGACTCAGAGCTGGTAAGTACTAGGGGTCGGGGAAGAGGGCCTGGGGGAGGGGACCATGGAAGGACACCTGTCAGCCCCCCTGGCACTGCCCCCTGCTCCCCCAGTGGGCTGGAGCTGGCTTGGGCAGGGCACCCATGCAGGGGCTGGGGGAGCAAAGGGGGTGGATTGAGGGGCTTATACAGAGCCCCCCATGCAGTGTGGAGTAGTGGGGGGCAGTAGGGATCACCCCCTGCCCAGCAGCACCCACTGAGTTGGGGCTTTTTTTTCTAAAGAGCTGGGAACTGGGACAGGGCAGCCATTGTGGGGCTGGCTGATTCAGAGATTCAGCAGCAGCCATATCTCTGAATCAGATTCAGCCAAATCAATTTGGGACAGTGATTCAAATCACCAGACTGAGACCCTGTGACCCAAATTGGCTAAATCCAAATCTGAAGCGAATACTAGCCGCTTCACACAGGCCTAATGCCCAGGAGACAGTAGGATGCACCACAAGCCCTGCTGCAGGCTGAACAAAGTCCCTCTGTGGGCCAGATCCAGTCCGTGGGCTGTATTTTGCCAACCTGTGTGTTAGTGTCAGTGAGGATGCTGACATTTATGCAATGATCCTCCTATTTTATGCCAAGGATCTTCCACAAGTAGCAATGGTGATGGTGTTCCAGGCTTTTCACGTGGTTCTTGTAGGTCACCCAAGCTTCACAGCTGTAGAGAAGAGTTGCCTTCTATAGTAGAAGCTTTGTTCAATTCCTGGTGTTGTGATCATTGAACACATAATGATTTAAACTTCTGAAGGCCGAGTTGGCGCATTGGATCCTCTACTGCATCTGCTCATCAATGTTGGCCTTCTTTGAGAGATGGGTGCCAAGGTATGAAGTGTTCAACATTCTCCAGCTCCTTTCCATCCATGGGGATCATTGCCAGAGGAATTAATTGACCAGAGTAGACAGATTTCATAGACATTAGGGCTGGAAGGGACCTCACAAGATCAATGGGTCCAGCCCTTTGTCCAAAGGGCAGGCAGTCAGCAGAGGCCCAGCAAGATAAGCATCCAAGTGGTTCTTCAGGAATCCAGAGTAGGTTCCTGCACCGCCTCTGGGAGGGTGTCTATTCCAGGCCCTGGGGACTTGGAGAGTAAAGAATTTTTTCCCTATGTCCAGCCTAAAACAGTCTTCTAAGAGTTTGTGACCATTGGACCTGGTCTTCCTCTGTTCATCAGGGCACCCCATGAGTTCTTCCAGTCCCTGGTGCCAGACTCCTCATATATTTATAGGGTACCACCAAGTCCCTCCTGATCTTACACTTTCGCAGGCTGAAGAGTCCCATAGCTCTCAGCTTCTCCTCATAAGGCTTGCTCTCTTGCCCTTTGATCATGGCTCTCCTCTGGACTCTCTTGAGCTTCTCCACATCCTTTCTGAATTGCAGAGCCCAGAACTGGGCATGGTACTCCAGTTGTGGTCTCAGGAAGCCCAAGTAAAGTGGGAGGATGACTTTCCATGTCTTGTTTGAGATGCATCAGAAGATGCAAGCCAGAGTTTTGTTCACTTTGCCGGCATCGCATTGGTGGCTCATGTTCATCTTGTGATCCATTATGACCCCCAAGTCTCTTTCAGACATGGTGCTAGTTAGCATAGCACTGCTGAGCCTTTAAGTGTGGTGTCAGTTCTTTCTCTTGAGGTGGAGCACGTTGCATCTTTCAGCATTGAATGCCATCAGGTTTTCAGCCGCCCACCTTGTAAGCCTGTTGAGGTCAGCCTGGATTGCTAGCCTATCCTCCAGGGTGGCCGCACTTCCCCATAGTTTGGTGTCATCAGCAAACCTAGCCAGTCTGCTTAAAACACCTGAGTCCAGATAATTTATAAACACATTGAAGAGTACAGCTCTGAGAACAGAGCCCCAGGGGGATGCCACTGATCACCACACGCAAAGTTGATTCAGTCCCAGAAGACTGGAAAAGGGCCAATGTGGTCCCCATTTTCAAGAATGGGAGGAAGGAGGACCCAGGCAACTATAGGCCAGTCAGTCTCACCTCGATCCTAAGCAAAGTCTTCAAATAAATTATCAATGCTCACATTTGTGAGAGCTGGGCAGGACAAATTATGCTGAGGGGAAACCAACACGGGTTCGTAGCAGGTAGATCATGGCTGTCTAATTTAGTCTCTTTTTATGACCAGGCTACAAAACACCTGGACACAGGAGTAGGGGTTGATGTCTTATACTTAGACTTCAGGAAGGCCTTCAATACGGTATCCTACACCATACTGGTAAACAAGTTAAGAGGCTGTGATTTGGATGACTACACAGTCTGGTGAGTGGCGAATTGGCTAGAGAATCACACCCAGAGAGTCATAATGGATGGGTCGGTATTGACCTGGAAGGGTGTGGGCAGTGGCGTCCTGCAAGGCTTGGTCCTTGGACTGATACTCTTCAATATCTTCATCAGCGACTTGGACAAGGGAGTGAAGTGTACTCTGTCCAAGTTTGCAGATGACACAAAACTGTGGGGAGA
>JAGPOW010001235.1:0-15676 GCA_030014935.1 Caiman crocodilus | reverse complement strand
GGGGGGGGGGGGTGGTGGTGGGTTTGGCCCGGGGGGGGGGGGGGTGGGGTGTGGGGGGGGGGGGGTGTGTGGGGTGGGGGGGGGGGGGGGGGGGGCTGCGGGGGGGGGGTGGGGGGGGGGGGGGGGGGGGGGGGGGGGGCCGGGGGCGGGGGGGGGGGGGGGGGGGCGCCGGGGGGGGGGTAGGCGCGGGGCCCAGCCGACACGAAGCTCCAGGGGTCGATGCGGCTGCGCACGGGGGAGGGGCGAGGGCGGGCCAGGGGGCCGGTGCGGGGGCAGGGCCGGGGGGAGTGGGGGCTGCGGGGGGACGAGGGCGAGGGCAGGGCACCACCTGCAGGATGGGGAGAAACGGGTCAGAGCAGCTGGGTCCCCCCAAGCTCCCAGACTCTCCCCACCCTGGGGGCCCCCAATCCCACCTCCCCCCGGCCCCTGCACTCACCCCACTTCTCCACCGGCCGTGGGCTCTTGGGGGAGCGCTGCACCCACAGTGGGGCCAGCGCCCCCCGGTCACCCCGAGGGGCCGGGTCGCTCAGGGGCTCCGTGGACCCAGGCGTCCGGGCAGCTCCACTAGGGCCAGGCTCTGGGGACCCAGGCGTCCAGGCAGCCCCCTTCACGGCCAGCTCTGGGGACCCAGGCATCCAAGCGGCTCCCTTGTGGCTGGGCTCTGGGGACCCAGGCGTCCAGGTGGCCCCCTTCACGGTCAGCTCTGGGGACCCAGGCGTCCAGGCAGCCCCCTTCACGGCCAGCTCTGGGGACCCAGGCATCCAAGTGGCTCCCTTGTGGCTGGGCTCTGGGGACCCAGGCGTCCGGGTGGCCCCCTTCACAGTCAGCTCTGGGGACCCAGGCATCCAAGTGGCTCCCTTGTGGCTGGGCTCCGGGGACCCAGGCGTCCAGGCGGCCCCCTTTGGCCTCGGCTCTGGGGACCCAGGTGTCCGGGCGGCCCCGTCCAGGCTCAGCTCTGAGAACCCAGGCATCCGAGCAGCCCCTTCCTGACCAGGCTCGGGGGACCCCGGAGTCCGGGGGCCCCCCTCCCCGGCCCCCCCTAGCTCCACAGGGCTGTGTGGGGGGGTGAAGTGGATAAGCTCCGGGGAAGGTGGAGGAGTGGGGGCATGGGGGGGGCTGGGTGGGGGGCCCCGCTCCTCCCGGGGGGGTGCAGGGGCGGGCAGGTCCCGGCCGAGCCCCAGGGAGGCCAGAAGGGCCGTGCCCCGCAGCAGCGCCCGCTGGATCAGCCCCCGCTCCGACTCCTGGGTCCCACCAGCATCACCTGGAAGGTGGAGAGGAGGGGGATGCATCAGGAAGGGTCCAGGACCCTCTCCCGGCTCTGGCCCCTCTCCCTCCTTCCCAAGGACCACCCCCAGTCTCACCATTTAGGGTCCCCTCCCCTGTGGGGGGCTCCTCAGACTCCAGGTACCACGTTGTATCGTCCAGCCGTGACTTCCGCCTGGGGTGGGGGTGGGGGGGAAGAGTCAGAACCCAGCCCCCTGCTGCACTCATCCCCCACCCAACCAGGGAGGGGCCCCAGGCCCCCAGCAGCCCCTACCTGCCGTTCTGCGTGGGGGACCCAGGGCCCCAAGCCTTGGGGCGTCGCTCCCCAGTCCCAGGCTCATCCCCCCGATGCGGCGCCGGCCGGGCCCAGCTGGGGGTGCTCTCCACCGGCTCCACTGCATGAGAAAAGCAGGGTCAGTGGGATGACAGTGATGGCATGCCCCTCTCTCTATGACACCACATGTGGTCACTGATGCATGTAAATGTGTCTCACTTTGAGATGGGACCTATGAAGGATGATGTCACACAATGCTTCCAGTGACATCATGGGATGCTGGCACACCACCAGGCAACAGCTACTTATATCACGCATCATCCCGCATGGCATTTCTAACAGCAGCATGTAGTCTTTATGGTGTCACTTCCTGCTCTGTCCTAACTCCCCACGCTCACTCTCTCTCTAGGATGGGAAGACAGCATGTGATGTCATTTCTATGAACCAGTCAGCTCACAGTACTAGCCAGAATGGTGCACTTACATCACAAGCCCCTTCCTGAAACACCATATATTCCAACCCATCAACACAGCAGTGACATCTGACACAACTACTGGTGACATCACGCTCCTCGGTCCAATCAAAACAGAATGGATGGGAGGGATTGGGGGGAGAGCTGGGGCACAGAATGCAGCTGCTGATGTAATTTTAAACTGACCAATCGGCATGGGGGTAAAAATTGCACCAACCCCCTCCCTGTCATCCCCAATAAATGACATCATAACTTGGGGTCTTCCCACATACTCCACTGGCCACAAGGAAGTGACATCACAGACACACATTGTGACTTTCCCCAACTGGCTGGCAGAAGGACACAACCTGTAACCTCATGACTTTAAAACACTTCCAACTGGTTAACAGGAATGATGACATCACAGCCCACATTTCCCCGCTGGGCAAGGAGAAAGTGATGTCATGGAGAGCCCTGATGGTGTCATCAGATGGGCCCCTCCTCTCAGCTCAGGGGTCAGGTGAGGGAAGGGACTTATGCCACCCCACTCCCAGCCAGATGGGACCTGGACTCCTGGCTCCATCCCCCCCCCTTCAAGGGCCAGTGCAGGACTCACGCTGGATGGCCCGGAAGCGGGGGAAGGTAGGGGACCCCCCGGCCCCTCCCTCAGCCACGTTGCGCCGGTCGAGCCCAGGAGATGCCTGGACGGTGATGCGGTGCTTGAAGTCTGTGGGGGAGGATGGGGAGGGTGAGACATGGCCCAATGCCCCTCACACACCTGACCTGCAGCCCCCTCCCCCCCCATCTTGCTGAGGCCCCTCACTCCCAGCCCCCCCCCCCAATGCCCCTCACTCCTGCCCTGGGCAGTACCAAGGGGCATGCTGATGCGGTCCCCGCCATCCCGGCCCTTGCTCTTGGCGCGCCGGAAGGTGCCGCGGCGGCGCTTGAGCAGCGGAGGCTGACGGGCAGCCTGCTGCAGCAGTAGGCTCAGCTCCCGCTCGAAGACCTCCAGCTCCCACTGGGCCAACTGGTGCTCGCGCTGCCGCAGCGCCTCCTCCTGGCACTTCTGCTCCACTGCTGCCCGTGCCAGCTCCTCCTCCCGGCTCAGCAGCTCCTGGAGGGGGTCACCAGGGCTGTGAGAGGTCATCGGGGGCAGGGGGGGGGGGGTCAGAGTAACATGAGGCCACCAAGGGGTGCTGGCAGGTAGTGATAGGGGAGGAGCAACACAAGGTCACCAGGGGATGCTGGAAGGATAGTGTGAGGTCACTGGGGGGAGCTGGGAGACCCTGTGGGGGGCAGCGCACCTTCTCACGGGCACGCAGCTGGTCAAACATAGCCTGGATCTCCAGCTGCCAGTCGTCCTGCAGCGAGTGGAAGGAGCCAGGCGGCAGCTCAGCTAGGCCCTGCTGCTCCAGCGCCTCCAGCTGGCTCAGCACCGCTCCGAAGCTCGGCCGCTCGTGGGGGTCCTGGTCCCAGCACTCTTCAATGCGGGGGAGGGGAGAGTCAGGGAGGCCTCTGCACCCCTCCCTCTTGTGCGAGAAACCCCCCACAGCAGCCATCAGCTCCTTGCCCGCTGAAGGAGCCCAGGTGCCCAGGCTCCCGGCCTCCGGCTCTGATCCCCCCCACACACACAAGGAGAGGACCCAGGCGTCCAGGATCCCGCACGCCCCCCCCACCCCGGGGACAGAGGCGTTGGGCTCACCGGCCATGAGCTGGGCAAAGGGCTCGGGGCAGGTGGATGGGATCGGCAGCGTCAGCTTGTTGACGGCGACGCCGTAGGCCACGGCCAGGCCATCGATACCACGATAGGGCACCTCGCCTGTCAGCAACTCCCACAGCAGCACCCCATAGCTGGGGGGACAGGGGAGCGGGTGAGGGCCTTGGTGGGGACCCCCAGGCAGCCCCAGAGTTGGGGGGGAGGAAGGGGGAGACCAGGCATCCAGGATCCCACCAACCCCTGCGTCCAGGCCCCAGGGACAGGGAAGCTCGGCGTCCAGGTCAGCCCCCACCTCCAGACGTCGCTGCCGCGGGAGAAGGTGGAGGCCTTGATGACCTCGGGCGCCATCCAGGCATAGGTGCCGGCCGCACTCATCTTGGTGGTGCGGTTCCACTCCCGTGCCAGCCCAAAGTCCGTGATCTTCAGCGTGTTCCCGCCCGGTGCCGCCGGGTCCACGGGCTCTGCCAGCAGCACTGCAGGGGCAGGAGTCAAGGCTCAGCACCCAGGGTCGTGGCTCCCAGCCGGAACTGCCCCCCAGGATCAGAGCCTCTAGATCCCAGCCCTTCTGGGCAGGATTGAGCCACCCCGTCACCCCCGCCCTCTGGACAGCACTTCCTGTCCCACCCCAAGTCACTTCCTCTTTCCAGGCAGGCAGGAGAGTGGGAATGGGCAGGGAGCGGACCCCCCCCCCATCCGGGCTCCCAGCCCCCTGCTCTCACCCCCAGGCCCCATGCCCCTCCAAGCTGGGACAACCCAGGTGTCCAGGCCCCCAGCCCCCTGCGCTGACCCCCCACCCTGCGCTGGAGGGAGCCCAGGCGTCCAGGCTCCCTGTGACCCGCCTGCGCAGCAGGAAGGTTCCCAGAGCCAGAGAATGGACCCTTTGTCCTGCCCCCCCTACAGCCCCCACCGCCCCTCCTCCACCCTGGGGGGGCAGGAAGTCGGGGCAGGAAGTGGCTGCAGGAAGTGGAGCTGGGAGGCTCGGGCCAGGCTGGGGGGCGGGGCATTCCCTGCCTGGCTCCACCCTCATCATGAAGACCCTCCCCCAGGGGGCAGTTGTGGCCCCCTTGGAGCTGGGGGTGGAACCAGTCAGACAGGACAGGGCAGGATGATGCCCCGAGGCTGCCTCCTCCAGGAACCTGGGGGCCTGGGTGCTCTGGGAGGGGAGGGGAGGGGAGGGGGCAGGGGGACTGGGAGCCGGGAGGCCTGGGTTCCCCCCTTCTGGGCGAGCCATGGGGCGGAGCAGTGACCTTTGACCTATGTTCCAGGCCTGGCTGTGGGGGGGAGCTCCCATCATGCCTTGCAGCCGCGGGTGGGAGGTGGAATGTGGCTCTGCCGGGTGTGGACTTGAGGGGGGTGGGAGGCGGGGGCAGTCGGAGCAACAGACAGACATGGGGCCCCTTGAGCACACGCATGTGCAACATGGCACACGTGCACAGGGGGGCCGGTGCCTGGGAAGAACCCAGGCGTCCGGACTTCCAGCGCCCCCCACTCCCTTCCCGGAGCTGGGGAGAACCCAGGCAGGGTTGGGAGCGAGGGACACTGCTTTGGGGTCCCAGGACTAGGGGTGCCTGGGCAGGGGTGAGTGTCACGAGGTCACCTAGTCGGGTTACAGGACTAGGTCAAGGATTGGGGAGCACCTGGCCAGGGTCAGGGTCCTAGGTTTGGAGGGAGGGTCATTGAGAGAGGGTGAGGGGTCATGTGAGGGGATACAGAGTTCGGCGGGGGGTCACCACAGCAGGGGTAACCTGAGCAGGACCAAGAGTCACCAGGGCGTGCTAAAGGGTCATGTGCCAGGGTGAAGAGTCGGAGGTCACCAGGACACGGGAGGTTCAAGGGTCAGGGCGAGAAATCAGGGATTGCAAGGGCAAGCTACAGAGTTATAGATCAGGATGAAGAATCAAGGGTTTACCATGGCAGGGCGAGAGGTTGGGGGCCACCAGGGCAAGCTACTGGGCTATGGACCAGGGCGAAGAATCAGCCATCAGGGCAAACTAAGGAGTGTCAGGGCAGGGCGAAGAGTCAGGGGTCACAGGACAGGGTTGAAGCCTCCGGGGTCAGGCTGAGAGGTCAGGGGTCACTAGAGCAAAGTAAGGGGTCAAGACTAAAAGTCAAGGATCGCCAGGGTGGGGGGAAGCCTCAGAGTTGAGGCCAAGGGGTCGGGGTCACAGGCCAGAGCAAAGACTCGGGTCAGCAGGACTGGGTGAAGCCTCAGGGGTTGGGTAGTCACCAAGACACGGAGCAGGGGCAGCCTCAGGGGTCAGGGGTTGCAGGCCAAGGTGAAGAGTTGGGCAACACCAGGACAGGGGGCACTCACCGTTGTTGGACTTGAGGTCGCGGTGGATGACGGGCACAGCGTGCAGGTAGCGCATACCGCGGGCGATCTGCAGGGCCCAGTCCACCAGCACGGCGGGCGGGAAGCGGCGCCCGGCCAGCGCGCGGCTGAGGGGGCCGCCGGCGGCGAAGTCCAGCACCAGGCAGAGGTGCGGCTCCTGGAGGCACACGGCCTGTAGCCCGATGATGTTGGGGTGGCGCAGGCGGGCAAAGAGCCGCGCCTCCTGCCGCACACTCTCGGCCGCCGCGCCTGGCTCGCCGTCCGCGTCCCGCCGCGCCGCCTTCACCGCCACGCGCTGCCCACGCCAGGCGCCCCGGTACACCTGCCCGAAGCCGCCCGCCCCGATCACCTCCTCCAGCCGCAGCTCCCCAAAGTCCACCAGCGCCGGCAGCACCTCACCCGGGGCCCCGGCCCCCTCCTCCGGCCGGCCCCAGGGCAGCTCCATGGGGCATCGCCACGGCCGGGGGGGGGTCAAGGCATGGGGGGCAACCGGCCCATGGGCTTCGCCAGGCTGTGCCCCCCTTGAGGGTCCTTCCTGGCCCGTAGCCCCTCAGGGGGGTAGGATCAGGGCCCCCCAAACTACTACCCCTCTAAGGGGCAGGATTACGCCCCTGCCTGTCTCTTACCTCCCTCCAGGGGGAAAACTTCTGCCCTCTTCCTACCTCCTAACCCCCACCCCGTGCCATGGGGCAGGATCGGGGCCTCCCTTTCCTCTTACTGCCTAAAGGGCAAGTTTTTGCCTCCTCCTGTCTCTTACCACCGCCCAAGGGGAAAACTTCTGCTTTCGTCCTGCCTCCGACCCCCCAGTGAAGCAGGATCGGGGCCTCCCTGATCTACTGCCCCCCTTGAGGGGGAATATCTGCCCTCTTCCTGCCTCCGACCGCCCCGCGGGGCAGGATCGGGCCTCCCTGATCTACTGGCCCCGCGGGGCAGGATCGGGCCTGCCTGGCGCCGTACCCCCGGCAGGGCCAAAGTCTGCCCCTTTCCTGCCCGTTGTCCCCCGCCCGGGCTCCCACCCCCTGGGGCCTGGCTCTTACCCCCCGGCTCCCACCAGCCCCAGCCCCGGGGCCACCGTCCGCCCGCGCCCGCCGCGTCTCGGCTCCGGGCCCGGGGTGGAGCCTGGTCCCGGCCCGGCCGGAAGGCGGAGCCGCAACATTGTTACCGGACAAAGGAACAGGAACTGCGGGGGGCGGGGGGGAGGGAGGGGGGAGGGCGCCCGGACGCTGGGCTCCCTCCCCGGCTCCGGGGGCGGGGGGAGGTCGGACGCTGGGCTCGCTCCGCGGGGCTGGGGGCGCGGGGTGGGGGCGGGAGCCCGGGGTCTCTCGCAGCAGAGTGGAGGGTGCGGGGGTCCCCCACGGCCAGCCCCCGCCTGCCCGGGCTGCGCTGCAGCCGGGAGCCCCGGAGCTGTGAGCTTCCCCCCCACAACAGTGCCTCAGGCTCCGGGCTTCCAGAACCCCCCTAAACCTACGCGCTGCCCCCCTCCTAGCGCTGATTCGGAGAGCACCCCGTCCGTCCGGACCAGATGTCCAATAGGAATAAACGGCGCGGGAACGTCACTTGTCCAGTGCCCGCCCCTGGCCCGGACGGAAGCGCACGCATGCGCAGTGGAACGTTCGGGCCTTCCTCTAGTGCACCGTTTGCTCATTTGCGGGCCCCGCCAGCCAACGCGCGCAGGCGCAGTGCTGTCAGAAGAGCGCGGCACCGGAAGCGGGATCTCAGCGCATGCGCTGAGAACACGAGGCCGGAAAGCCCTCGAGCGCGCATGCGGACGCTGGATCCCGTCTCTATTCCGGAAGAGAGGCGCGCATGCGCCTGAGCGCCCCAACTGTCTTCCTGCCTTTGACCCTGGCACCTTCCCTTCCGCTTCCTGTTGAGCCAGAGAGGGGCGGGGCCGTTGACTCGCGCGGCGCATGCGCAGTCGCGGCGGGGTGCTCTGCTTTGGGTCTTCGGGCTCTTTGCTTCCGGCCTGCGCGGGTTCTAGGGGACTCTCTGCGGCCGGGCCCGCGCCGCTGACCTCTGACCCCGGAAGTGAACCAGACTTTGGCCAGTCTGCGCTTGCCTTGCGCCTTTGGGGACCCCTCTCTTTCCCCCTGAGCTTTAGGGACCCCCCCTCGGCCTTGCCTGTGCCCCCCCAGGCCTCCCCTTGGCTGGCCCCCCCCGGGTGCTTGTCCCCAGGCCCCTTCCCCCCCAGCCCTCCCTGGGGTCACCATGGCGTGAGCGAGGGGGGGTGTTTATCACCCAGGGGTGCCCTGCCCCTGCCCCAGGAGCGGTGGGGCTGGAGGGGAGGGGAAGGTGCCAGGAGGGGGGAGCGGGGCCTGGGCAGCTGCCTGGATGAGGGTCCCGGCCGGGGCGGGCGGGTCAGAGGAGATCCCCGAGGGGGCGGGGGGCCCCGGCCATGGGCTCCCAGGTGCTGCAGATCCTGCGCCAGGGCGTGTGGGCCTCCCTGACGGGCGGCTGGTTCTTCGACCCGCACCAGAGCACCTTCTCCAACTGCTTCCACCTCTACGCCTGGCTCTTCTTGCTCGTCCTCCCCTTCCTGCTCTACATGGTAAGGGCCCGGGCGCCCCCTCCCCGTGGTGCCCCTCTTCTCCTGAACAAAGCGGGGTGGAAAGTGACCTCTTGCGGGCCTGGGGGAGAGGGGCTTGGTGCAGGGAAACTGAGGCATGGATCTGGGAGGGGAAAAGGGGGGCTTGGTGCAGATTCACGGTACATCTTTTTCTGGGTTGGGGCTATGGGGTCCAGTGGGGGGTGTTGGAGGAATTGGGCCAGGAGCCTGGACACCTGGGTTCTCTGTACAGTTTGGCGGGGGGGGGGAAGGGAGTTTGGAGGGGTAAGAGCAGGAGAGCCGGGGAGCCCGGACGTCTGGGTGCTGTCCAGCTCCAGCAGTGAGGTCGGTGGGCAGCAGAAGCTGGGAACCAAGATGCCTGGGGTCTCTCCAGCTTGGGAAGTGGGGTCTGGGGGGTTGAGAGCTGGGACACCACCTGGGTTCTTTCTCTTTTCTGATGGGGGAGTGGCATCTGGGTTGTCTAAGCAGCTGAGGCTGGGAGCCTGCACCCAGATACCTGGGTTCTTCCCGGCTCTGGGAGAAGAGTAGGAGCTCTGGGGGGTGGAAGTGGGGGTGTTTTCCCTGTCCTCTGGGAGACGGGGTGGGCTCTGGGAGCTTAAAGCTGTGGTGGGGTGAGATCCCGGATGCCTGGGTTCTCTTCAGCTTTGGCAGAGTGGGGTGGGGGATCAAACTGGGAGACTGTTGGGGTGGGAGTGCTGGGATGTCCTCACCACTCCCTGACAGCGGCGGTCTGTCTCTCCGCAGGTGCTGCCCCCCAGCAGGCTGGTGGCCGGTATGTACTGTGCTGTGGTTGGCGTCTTTTTCACCATCATCAAGACTGTCAACTATCGGCTGCACACCATGTTTGACCAGGGCGAGATCGTGGAGAAAGGAGGCGCTGTGCTGCCCGACGGGGCCAAGGCCGAGGAGGGGGATGCGGGCGATGACGGCAACATGCCCAGGTGGGTCTTCTGGGTTTCCCAGGTGGGGCCCATCGGAGTCTGGGTGGCTGGGGTCCCTCCCGGGGTGCGGCTGCCTCTGGGAAGAGGTGCTGCCAAGTGGGTGACGCTGCCTCTCCCTGCAGGGACCCGGGTGGGAGCGTTGAGATGACAGTGTTCAGGAAGGCCAGCTCCACGCCGCCTGTGCGCTGTAGCTCTCAGCACTCCGTCTTTGGCTTCAACCAAGTCATGGTGAGTCCAGGGTGGGTAAAAGGAAGACGGGAGAAGAGGCACGAGTAGCCTTAGCTTTGCAGTCTGGAAGTGAACAGCACACGTCACTGAGAGTGACCCTCTGGGGTCAGAGGTCAGCGGAGGCTGCCTGTCTCTGTTCTACTCAGCTGCTGACACAGCCCATCCCAAAGCCAGCCACAATTCAGCTGCGTGTTTCCACTGGTCAAGGCCCCACCCCAGAGGTTGCCTTGTCTGTTATGCTTACCTCACCTCCCAGAGAAGGCTGCAGCCCAACAACAAACCCCCTTTTCCCAGCCTCAGTGCCCCTCCAGAGCTGGCTGCAGCCTAGCAAGCAATTGCACTGTGCAGAGCTCTGTGGGCCATTGGAGGGGCAGGACTGAGACTTGGTACTCGCGTGATGCATTTAGGAGTTTATTTGTGCTCGATAATTGGGCCTTGGGGCACAGGGGGGCTCAGGGGCCAGCCTTGAACCCCCTTGTATCTGCCTGTCTCCCCCCCAGGAGCTGCTGCCCCACCTGGAAGATGCTGGAGCCCGAAGAGGTGAGTGGGGCACTGGCAAGGGCAGGGGGGAAGGTGGTGCTTCCATCAGTGCTGCCCTGCCTGGCCGCAGACATGGGGTATCTGCCCCCCATCTATAAGGTTCCTTGAGGGGCCTTTAGTGTGGGCTGGGCTATCCCATGGTCAGGGCCTGCTGAGGTCCCCCCACCACCACCCTTGACCCTGGGCATTTGTCTGTCCATCTGGCAGACATCAAGGAGCTGGTGAGAGCCCAGGGGAGCAACAATGTCATCGTCACCTCGGCTGACCGCGCACTGCTAAAGCACCGCCAGCAAGATGACCCCAGTATGTGCTGGGGGGCACTGGGCGATCTGAGGGGGCTTGTCTTTTTGGGGGTGCCGATAGAGAGCAGCATCAGGGCCCCAGTTGGGAACCAGGTCTTGGAGGGGAGCTGGATGCCTGGGTTCCAGCTCGGCTTTGGGAGTGGAGGGTGAGAGCAGGGGGACTGGGACCCTGGACAGTTGGGTTCTCCCCAGCAGTCAGAGTGGGGTAGGGGCTGGGTGTGAGAGCAGGGGGACTGGGAGCCTGGACGTCTGAGATGAATAACTGCTCTTTTCCTTTCTCTTCCCTTGCAGTTGGTGACTCCCCGCCCGATGGCCTGCCCGGGGGCCCCTCCAGCAACATACCCCCTACCCCGGCACCTCTGGACCCTCTTCTTCAGCCCCTCCCTCCAGCCCCTTCCTCAGCGCCCAGCACAGACTCCTCGGAGCCCTCCCCAGGGAGCCGCTGGACAGGCGAGAGCCCCGTCGAGGCTCCTCCCAGCCCCCTGCTGCCTGGTGGCCTGAGCCAAAGCTTCCTGAGCCTGGCACTGCCCGGAGGACCCCGCTACCGGCCCCTGGAGGGGCCGGGCCCCGAGCACCCTCCTCCCCCACAGGCCGGCTCCTCTGACAGCTGCTTCAGTGGCACTGACAAGGAGACGCCCAGCACGCGCAGCAGCTACCGCAGCGAGCAGACCCACTCCACCCAGCTGGACAGCCCCCCCGGGCGGGTCCCAGCACCCCCCGCTGGCAGCGACACAGAGCCCCCCTCGGACGGAGACTTACCCCGCTCCCCTCCACCGCCGGCTGAGCCTGTGGTGAGGCCCAAGGAGCTGGCCTTGCGGCGGGGGAAACCAAGTGGACGCCGGCGCCGGAGACCTGGAGGCCGGAACCTGGAGCCTGGAGGGGCATTCACGGAGGACGAGGACTCCAGTGAGGGCAGTGAGGACTCCAGCCTGCGCTCCCAGCGTCCCTACAGCTCTGACAGCTCCTCTTCCACCTCCTGCTACTCTCCGGAGGCCGAGGCCCCTGCGGGCACCCGCTATGGGCCCCGGGCCGCAAAGACCCACGCCCGCATGCTCAGCTTGGATGGTGCTGGCCCAGGGCCCCCTGCCACGGCCACAGCCCCCTCGCTGCCACCCCCTCCACTGCCCCCACCTGGCCTGGCCAAGGCTGACCTAGAGGCCCCCCCTGAACCCGGGGGACCTGGGGCCAACCAGCCAGGCTGGCGCGGAGAGCTGATGGACGAGGGTGCCGTGGGCGGAGGTGAGTCTACCCAACCTAAGCTGGGAAAGACCGATATTGGGGGGCGGGTCTGGGGATGGGGTTGCTGGGAGCTGAGGCCTAGTCTGCTTGTGACATCAGTCCCTCCATGGGTCTGGCGGGGCGGAGAGGGGCAGGGCACTAGGACAGCTCTGATCCCAACCACTGGCTCATCCCTTGTTTCCCTACAGCAGGGCCAGGTGGGGATGAGAGCCGGCGGGAGAGAGCCAGCAGCGTGCGGCGCTCCCAGGCCATGCGGCGGCGGCACAATGCAGGCAGCAACCCCACACCCCCCTCCTCCGTCATGGGGTCGCCACCCAGGTAAACAGTGCCCCACACTCCCAACCTGCAGCCCCCTGCTCCCCTAGCCCTGCTGGTGCCCTTCACTCCCAACCCACCGTCTCCCGTCCCCCAGTCTCTGGCTGACATCCTTCTGTCTTTCTCCTTCCCCCTCCCTGCCCCTCCAGCCTGCAGGACCTGCACCGGGGCCGGGCAGCTTCTCATGGGCGGGCGCTGACACTGCCCTCGGCCCTGCAGTTCGCTAGCTCACTGCTGCTGCCACGCGGTGCCATCCACGAGGCATGCACCTTTGACGACACGTCTGAGGGTGCCGTACACTACTTCTATGATGAGAGCGGTGAGTGGGGTTGGGGGGGAAGGCTTCCCTGGCATGGACCCCCTAGCCTGGGTGATGCACCTCGCTCACAGCCCGCAGCCCCTTGCTCCCCTCTTCCCAATGACTGGTGTCCCTCATTTCCAACCCATAGCCTCTGCCCCCGCCCCAGCTCTTCTGGTGCCCCTCACTCCTGACCTACAGTCCCCTACATGCCTGGGACTTTCCCTTCTATCAGGGCTGTGGGGGAGGGTGTGGGGTCTGGGACCAGGGCCTGGCACCCCCTCCCCCTCAGTGCCCCCTCCCATCTCCCCACAGGTGTGCGGCGCTCCTACACCTTTGGCCTGGCAGGTGGCGGGTACGAGAACCCCATGGGGCAGCAGGTTGGTGCCGAGCACACAGGGAACAGCGCTTGGTGAGTGAGGGTCAGGGGGGTTTGGATGTGGGTGGGAAAGTGTATATAGCACACCAGTCTTTCAGCAGTTGGGGGTGTTTCATCGGAGGTGGGGCAGCAGCCAGCAGTGTGCTATGTCTGGGGTCTACCCCTCGACCTTAATGACCCCCGTCTTCTGCAGGGACCGGCACTCGCACTCATCCAGCTTCAACTCGACAGAGGTGGCCGAGGGTGGGGGGCCCGGCCTGGCCCTGCTCCAGCCCCGGCCTGTGGTGCTCCAGGGGATGCAGGTGCGGCGCGTCCCTCTGGAGATCCCTGAGGTGAGGGGGGGCCTTGCCTGGGGGACTGGCGGGAGGGGAGCAATTGTGGGTCCAGGGGGTGGAGGAGGCAGGGGCTGAGCGGATTTCGGGACTCTGGGTCAGGGGATGAGCTAGGAAGAGCTGCACCCCCTGGATGCCCGGGTTCCCTTCAGCTCTGGGAGAAAGCAGGGGGAGTTGCGAGCCCGGACACCTGGGTTCTCTGCAGCTCTGGAAGGGGAGTGGGGGCTCGGGGGTGAGAGCAGGGAGGCAGGTCACAGGCTTGGAGTAGAGGCGCTGTCAGCCAGGTGGGGTGGGGAAGTGGAGGGCACTGGATGGGCCTCGGGGGGGCTGTGACGATTGCTGACTTCCCCCACCCCCCTCCCTGCAGTTCGACCTGCTGGACCAGGAGTCTCTGCACGAGTCACAGGAGCATGCGCTGATGATGGAGGAGCGCGGCCGCCCTCGGCACTGCTACAAGTACTGGCTACTGCCTGGGCGCTGGGTGCGGGTGCGCTACGATCGCCTTGCCCTGCTGGCCCTGCTTGACCGGTTAGTGGCCCCCATACCCCAGCCCCAATGGCCCCCTAGAACTGGCTGCATCCCAGTGAAAGGCCCCGTCTCCCACACCCTGGCCCAACTGCCCAGAGCCAGCTGCAGCCCTGTACCTTCAGCCCTGAGCTCCCTGGAGCCAGCCCCAGCTCTGTCCCCACTAGAACCAGGGACAGCTCCCTACCCCAGCCCTGACCCCTTCACCCGCAGCCAGGGACCCTGGCCCTGACTCCCCGCAAGAGCTGGTCTCAGCCCCAAATCCCGAGTCCTGACCCCTTGTCTAGCCCCAGCCCTATGTCCACAGCCCTGATGCCCCCAAGAGCCAGCCACATCTCAGCAAGTGGCCTCCTCTCCCCAGTCCACATTTAGGGGGTCCCTGCTGGTCCCTGACCGCCCCCCTCTCTGGCCCTGTAGGCACCGGGGGGTGATGGAGAACATTTTTGTGGTCGCTCTGGTGGTCCTGGTGGCCTTTCTGGGCTACCTGCTGCTGCTTCAGGGCTTCTTCAGGGACATCTGGGTCTTCCAGTTCTGCGTGGTCATCGCTAGCTGCCAGTACTCGCTGCTCAAGGTGAGACCTCCCCCTGCCTACCTCCCTGGCAGCCTCTGCCCACCTAGGTGCCCTCAGTCTGCCCCTTCCCCCACCACTGAGGCCTGAGCCCTTCTCGCTTTGTCTTCTAGAGTGTCCAGCCTGACGCCGCATCTCCCATGCATGTGAGTGACCAACGGGGCTCACCATGGAGTGTCTAGTATCCCCACCCCAGAGCCAGCCGCAGCCCAGCAAGGGGCCCCATATCCCAGCCCCAGCGCCCCCCAGAGCCGGCTGCATCTGTTCTACTCAGCCGCTGACACGTCCCATCCCAGAGCCAGCTGCATTTCAGCCCCATGACCCCAATGCCCGAGGCTGTGTTCGAGAGGAAATGACATCTGCGTTCTGCCCAGCCCCTGACATCCACCGCCTCAAAGCTGGCTGCACCCCAGTGCTCAGCTTTGTGTCCCCAGACCCTGCCTCACCCCAGAGCTGGCTGCATCTGTGCTATTTGGCTGCCAGCACAGCCCTCCCCAGACCCAATGCCCTCTGGAGCTGGCCACATCCTAGCACTGGGTCCTAACAGCCCCAACATACACTGGGGGGCAGGAGGGGGCAGTGCCAGCCCCTCTGACCCTGCTGCCCCCCCTCCCCGGCCACAGGGTCACAACTGGATCATTGCCTATAGCCGTCCTGTCTACTTCTGCGTGGCCTGTATTGTCATCTGGGGGCTGGACTTGTGCGCCCGTGCCCCACCCCTGCCCCCTGCTACCCTCTACGGCCTGGCCCTCTTCTCCCCTGGCTTCTTCCAGGCTGCCCGTGATGCCGCCACTGGTGAGTGAGGCTCCCTCCATCCAACCTGGAACCCCTCAGCCAGAGGGGGGAACCTGGAAGTGCCAGTGCAGGGGGGTGACTCCAGTCTGGATTTGGGGAGCTGAAGGGGTCCTGGGTGCCTTGCTTTTGACCCCTTTTCTTCCCCCTGCAGTTTTCACCCTCTGTTTTCCCATCGTCTTCCTTCTTGGGCTCCTGCCCCAGGTCAACACTTGCCTCATGTACGTCCTGGAGCAGCTGGACATGCACCTCTTCGGGGGCACGGGTGAGCCCGGACACCAGGGTTCTCTGCAGTGCTGGGAGCGAGAGCTGGGGGGCTGGGAGCCTGGGCACCTGGGTTCTTTCCAGCTCTGGGTGGGGAGCGGGGGCTGGGAAGCCCCTGGTAGTGACCTTGCCTTCTTCCTGCCCCCCCAGCTGCCACCAGCCCCCTCTCAGCCCTGTATAGCCTCCTGCGCAGTCTCCTTGTTGCCATCTTCCTCTACGGGTTCTGTCTCGGCGCCATAAAGGTACTGGGGGTCCTGATGCTGGATGCGGATAGGGAAGGGGAGCTGGGAAGGGGGACCTGGCCCCAGGATCTAGGCTCACCCTGCCCCCGCCCCATCCCTCCAGGCGCC
>JAGPOW010001234.1:171438-187511 GCA_030014935.1 Caiman crocodilus | reverse complement strand
TTTTTTTTCCCTGGGTACTGCGCATGTGTGCGGGCCGGGGGAACAGGAAGTGGGGTAGGTTGTCTGCGCACGTTTTGTGCGTCTCTATGGTGAGTGCTGCCGCGGAGGATTCTGGGGGGTGCTAGAGTCCGGCCAAGGCCTAGGGAGGGGGCAGACTCCCCCCAGCCCTGCCGGTGCCCCTCACTCCTAACTTGCAGCCCTCTGCCCCTTGCCCCAAGCCCACACCCATGCCACGAGCCCACGGACATGTCCCTCACTCCTGGCCCGCAACCCCGTGTCCCTCCTCAGCCTGCATCCACCCTCCCCCCAAGCACGTCTCTGCCCCGGTGCTATTGCCCAGCTCGCCCTGATCTCCCCCTTTATCCTGGCCCCTTATCTGCTGGAGGCCCACAGCGCCTCCCCACCCTGCCCTGGGCACTGTGGGCCCTGTCAGGACCCGGAGTCTGTTTCTTTCCTCCTCTCATTTGCTTCTCTCCCCGAAACTGGTCTCTCAACTTCACCAGCTGACCTTGAGTGTCTTCTCCTATAGGGCAAAGTCTCGTGGTACACCCTCATCGTCCTGTCTGCTCCCCGTCCCTGGCCTCAGCCATGAGCCATGACGTCCAGCTCATTGCCTTCACCCGTGCCCGAGAGGATTCAGACTTCTGGAAAGATGGGCAGCTCCGGAAACACGTTTCCTCCCCCTGGGAGCGCCGGGAGGACCCCGGAGCGGGCGAGGAAGCCCGCAGCTTCTATGAGAGTCTCCTGGCTCCTGGGGGCAGCGGCGGCGGCAGCGGCAGGAGCCCTCCACGGAAACGTAGGGCCCCTCAGAGGCGCCGTGAAGCTCCAGCTCCTCCCGCTGTGCCACCAGACCAGACAGATGACCGCAAGGGCAACCTGCTGCTCAGATCAGCCCAGGAGGGTAACCTGCGAGGCCTGCGGAGGCTGCTGGAGAAGGAAGGCTGCAACATCAATTACCGGGATGGTTTCTACTGGACAGCAGTGATGTGTGCGGCCTACGCCGGGCAGGCAGAGGCCGTGCGGTACCTCCTGAGCCGGGGGGCCGCCTGGGTGGGGGTGTGCGAAGCACAGGGCCGAGATGCCATGGATCTCGCTGAGGAAGCTGGCCATGAGAACGTGGTGGAGGTCTTGCGGGAGTGCGAGACAGCGCGGCCACCCACGAGGGAACCCAGGTGAGGCCCCATATCCTGTTATCTGGGGGTAGATTAATGCTGGGGGTACCGGGAATTGACCATCCCCATGACCAGGGTTGCCAGCTGTCCATAAATTTACACACAAATGTATTTACCCTGAATTTTTACTGACTGTCCTTAAATTCAAGTTCTTAAATTAGGGACATTTAGTAAAAATCCAGGCTAGAAGCTTGAATTTAAAAAGCTGCCTGGATATTTAATGCCAAGCCTTTAAATTCAAGCTATTTAGCAGTAAAAATCCAAGCTAAATGCTTGTCCATGAAGTCAGTGAATAAAACTGAGCAATCCCTTATTAAGCATAGACTGGCTGCTTCCTGAGCCTCTCACTGAAAGGTTAGACAGTGGAGCTTGAGGTAAGGCTGGACAGAGCACAGCAGCACCACCTGGTGTCCAAGTGCGAGCACAGCACACTGTGGTAAACCTTTTGGTATTTTGTAGACCCCACCCCTTAGCCACATGCTGCTGCTTGCTTCCTGTTCTGTAGCACTGCTGGGTTGCAGGTGGGATTCTTTGTGGTTTTGTGCTGGGATGAGGGAAGTGGGGTTGGTGAGGATAGATCTGAGGGAGAGATTGAGGGGGCAGCATGACAGGAGCAGTCAGGGGTGCCAGGATGTAAGGCGCAATGTTCCCTCTAAGGTTTGGTGATCTGTGAGCAATCGTGGCTGAGATTATGTGGGTACCTCAGTGTGCCCACCCCTCCTCCCTCCTGCAGCAGCCTGTAGCCAGGTTGGCAAGCAACCAGACGCAAAGCTGGCAGCGGCAGCAGGGGGGATGTCGGTGCCCACTTGCTACAGAACTGGGCCTGTCGTTTCCCCCATCCCCACGCCGGCGCCTGAGGCCGTGTCTCCTACTACCCCACCCACCGTTGGTATGCCACTGTGTGCATGGCATTAAAAAGTTATTACCTGGCATGATTTTTTATTGCGCGTGGCAGTGTGCACACACAGTGGGAGGGAGACCCCTGTGATGTGAAACCATTGCTGCAGTCACAAAGGGCTGCTAAACCCAAAAGGTTTTTTCTCTGACAGTAAACAGGTGCATCAGTGAAAAAGTTTGTCTATCAGTAAAAAGCCCATTACCCAACCTCTAAGCCTTGACCTCTAAGCCAGCCCATTCCTTTGCTGTGAGGCTAAATCAGACCTGGCATCCCCTAATGAGGCAGGACTCTATCCCCCATTTCCTCTGTGAGCCAGTCAGGACCCCCATCCTGGAATTGGATCAGGTCTGGTGTCCCCTGGAGGTGAAAGGCACATACCCCATTCCCCACCTTCCCCACCCCTTGCCTTGGGGCTGGATTGGAGCCGGCACCCCTGAGAGAGGGAAAGGCACCTAAGTCCATTCCCCACCCCTCATTCGGAGCTCTGAGACATCATCTATCCTGTGGTCCCTTCCTCAGGAGACCGCCGGCAGAGAGGAAGTTCTGTGCCGTGTGCCAGGCGCACTACAGTGAGGACACCGTGGAACTCCATGAGCGCTCGACTGTCCACCTCTTCAACCGCCGCGACCCGCTGCCCCCAACCCGCTACCACATCCCAGAGACTAATGTCGGCTTCCAGCTCATGGTCAAGGGTGGTTGGGACCGTGAGGCTGGGCTGGGGCCTGAGGGCTGTGGCCGTAGATTTCCTGTTCAAACCATCCTCAAAAGGGACCAGAAAGGCTTGGGCTTCCGGAATGACCTCAAGCCAAAGGTCACACACTTCGATGCCAATGACCCCAGCTCCGTGGCCCAGCCCAGTGAGCCCAGGCCCAGAGCAGAGCGGGCAGTGACAGTTGGGAAACGGGAGGCACGGCGCCGAGAGGCCAAGGAAAAGGCTTGGGAACGTGACCTCCGCACGTACATGAACCTTGACTTTTGAACTCTGCTGGTCTGCAGCTTCTCTAAGTCACTTGGCCAATCAGCTTACCTAGGTGATGATACTCTTATATGAATCTTGACCTTTAGCCAACAGTGTCCCTTGTAGCCTCTGAACCAGCTGGATTTTGAATTGGGGTATCTGCCCCACCTTTGACATCCAGTGGCCAACCAGTAGCCACACTGGTTCTACCTCTACAGCCAATTAGGCTGACTGTCTGGAAACCCTAACGTGAACTTTGATCTGTCATGTCTTGGATATTACCTAGATTGTTATTCGTAATAATAATAAGAAAACAATACAGTTTTTTAAACGGTTTCAACCAATTCATGTGGTTAAGGGTTTGCATCATATGGTTAAGGGCTTGCAAGCCAAGCCCTGCAAAGAGAGACTAGAGAACCTGGACCTTTTCAGCCTCCACAAGAGAAGGTTGAGAGTTAACCTTGTGGCTGCCTATAAGTTCATCATGGGGGCACAGAAGGGAATTGATGAGGTTTTATTCACCGAGATGCCCCGGGGGTTACAAGAAATAATGGCCTCAAGCTAGCAGAGAGCAGATTTAGACTGGACATTAGGAAGAACTTCTTCACAGTTAGTGGCCAAGGTCTGGGACGGGCTCCCAAGGGAGGTGGTGCTCTCCCCTACCCTGGGGGTCTTCAAGAGGAGGTTAGATAGGCATCTAGCTGGAGTCATCTAAACCTAGCACTCTTTCCTGCCTGTGCAGGGTGTCGGACTCAATCTATTGAGGTCCCTTCCGACCCTAACATTTATGAATTTAGCCTGGTGACCCTTTGCCCAGTGATGTCATTTCATTACTGCCCCATTAACCTGCTCCTTTGAAATACTCAACCCAATTCAGTTTGGTGCAGGATAGGAAAATGTTGACCTTTAACCAGAGACCCACTGGTAAACTGACACCCCCTTTAAAGCATTTGGCTTCTTGAGTTGACTGTGTGGGGCGACATCATTTTTTTTTAAAGAGACCCTTGCTCGAGGAGCAACCTCCCTCCTGCCCCCCCAGCCCCATCTCTGTATTTCTGTGTGTCTCAAAGTCCCAACTTCTACTAGCGCAGATTAGTTCTTGTTCCTGTTGTCCCAGGTGGAGCTGTTCCAGCAGCGGAACTGCGACCTGTTCTCTTCTCTGATTTGGGAGCTGAGGAGGAGGGCAAGAGACCTCTGCCAGCCTTTTCCAATCCCTTTGAATTTGTACTGCTGATGAGTACAGAAAGGGGCAAAATCAGCTTCTGACTGGATCTCTCTGGAGCACCACCACGCAAACAGAATCCATATTGACAATTGCTTGCCTTTCTATGGGGTCCCACCAGCAACTCTCTCAGAGGGGCTATACCCATTTCCCCACCACATGTCAAGATTGAGTCCTGGGGGATTGAAGCCATCCACACCCAGCCTTGCATGCTAGGCTTGAGCACCAGATCCAGCACGCAGGGTCCAGGGCTTCCCATGGGTCTGGATCTGTGACTCTGAGCTACCACTTTCCCAACCTGATTTCCGGACCTATAGGAAACCCCATGGGCCAGATCTAGCCCATAGGCCAAAGGTTGAGCTCCCCTGGGCTAGTGGGTCTGTACTGCCATCAGCTGGGCTCAGTGAAACTGCCCAGACCAATGTAAATGATGTATGACATGCAACAGATGCCCCCTACATCACTACAGGATGCCAAGTGTCATGGCCCCTGTATTTATAGTCTAGAGACCCCTGTCCCATCACAATTTGTATATCTCTGTCAAGATGTCCCTTTCTATTCATCTGTTTGCCAAGTCCAGGAACCTGCAGCTCATTCCTTGCCAGTGGCTCCCACACAGGGCTCAGGAGTCAGGCACTGGTCCCCTGCGGGGCTTGGGTGACCTTCTGTTCTCTCTCTCGCTAGTGAATTTTTTCTCCTCCTCCATTTGTTCAGCTCCTGTTTCTTGCTTCGAATTACTGCATCTTTTATCAGTCCATCTAGCCATTCATGAAGCCTGCTACTCCCAAGATCTTTTGCAGTGCCTTAGTTCAATTGTAACTTAGCATAACTACAGCCCTATCATCACAAAAACTCTTACAAGTGTCTGACCCTTTTCCTTTCTTAGAAGCATCAGCAGAGCTGCCTCATTTCCTTTTGTGCTTCTTGCTGCTGTTCACCTCTCGCTTAGTTTGCAAGCCCTGACCACACATCCTGACTTTGCTCGATTTATTTATTTTTTTCAACCAAGATAAACATGAGACCATGTAGCTGCCTAACCACACGTGTGGCTAAATGGAGCACCTGGCAGATGCCGTGAAACATGTGACCAAAGCAATTCTTCCTGCGGTTTTGCTTATCTCGGTTCTAAAGAGAGAAGCTGTGGAACGAGATATGTGATACTGTATTTGCTTGCCTCCAGTATGTAGCTTTCCCCACCAAAACTGGGGGCTACGTATTAAACAAACTATTATATGTCATGATGTGCCACGCCACCAGCACCCCACTTTTCTAAATCATGGATCTGCCTATGCCTGGAATGGTCCTGGAAACAGTGAATAACATGTCAAAAAGTAGCATATGTAATGAGTATGGTTTTAGATCTATAGATTGCACTGGGACAGGCTGGGAACCAATTGGCTAAGCAGCAGCTCTGCAGCAGAGGACCTGGGGGTGATGGTGGACAATAAGCTCAATACGAGCCAACAGTGTGCCCTGGTTGTGAATACACCTAATGGCATCCAGGGCTGCATTAGTAGAAGTGTTGTCAGCAGGTCATGGGAAGTAATTCTTCCACTCTATTCACCACTGGTGAGGCCACATCTGGAGTCTTGTGTCCAGTTCTGGGTCCCCCCACTACAGAAAAGATGTAGACAAATTGGTGCTCCACCTTGGGAGGAGAAACCAACATCTTACTTACAGGATCAGCAGTGCTATGCTCGCTAGCACCATGAACCAAAAGAGATTGACTACAAGATGAACATGCAGCTACCAATCCAATGATGTAGACAGCAAAGCAAACCAAACACAGGTATGCATCTACCAAAGGAAAACCAGGGACGTCAACCTCCTGCTTTACTCGGCTTTAGTGAGGCCACAGCTAGAGTACTGCATCCAGTTTTGGGCCCCCCGTAAAAAAAGGGGCATGCTCCAGTATCTGAGAGAACAGTTGTTCACCAGGGCTCCCTAAGGGATAACAAAGTCTAATGGCCACAAACTTCTGGAAGGCTGATTTAGACTGGAAATAAGGAAAAACTTTACAGTCCAAGTATCCAGGGTCTGGAACAGACTCCCCCCAGGGGTGGTGCAAGCTCCTGCTCTCATCTCATTCAAAAAACGTTTGGATGCTTATTTTGCTGGGCTCATTTGATCCCAGCAGACTTCCTGCCTGTGGCAGGGGGCTGGACTACATGATCTTGCAAAGTCCCTTCCAGCCCCTAATATCTATGAAATTTTGAGAGTCCAGTAGAGGGCAATGAAATTGGCTCAGGGGCTGGGACACACAACTTGTGAAGAGAGGCTGAGGGAACTGGGCTTATTTAGTCTGGAGAAGAGAAGTTGATATAGTTGGGATGGCCCTGCTTTGAGCAGGGGGTTGGACTAGATGACCTTCTGAGTCCTTTTCAACCCAAATTTTCTATGATTTTTTGAGGTCATGTAGTCCAGCTTCTTGTCTAAGGTAGGATCATCACTAGGGATCTGCTGAACTTGAGGTGGCTGCTGGCTGATTTCACGGGCAGATCGCTGGGCTGGCTGCCATTTTTGTGGGTGAGCGAAGAGGGTCGTTCCCCCCGCACCCACGCACCTCTAGTCGAGGGGCCCTGGTGGCCTCACCTCTCCACTATTTGGCTGCGAGGGCTGTCTGTCACGCAGCTCTACCCCTCCCCATCCGTTGGTGGAGAGGAGCAGGACCACAATCGGCAGTGAGAGGAAAGGGGTAGCGGACATTTTGCCACCCTATCAACCCCACTTCTCACCTGCCAACCCCCAGCAGACAATGGCCACGAGGACTGCTGGCTTCCCAGATGGAGCCAACTTCCTTTTTGCTAAGTTGTTTTATTGATTCATTTCTTTTTAGTCAGGGAGCCTGCTCTGTTTTACAGAGCCCACCTGAAATCACAGTTTTTATGAAAATCATGAAATCGCAATTTTGGCAGGTCCCTAATCATCACCATCCAAACCATCCCAGACAAATCCATCATGCAACCTCTTCCTCAAACAACTGTCACCCCTGACACAACAGTCGGCATCACATTGGAACCTGCCGCAGGGAAAATGGAGGAATTACAGCAGCCAACATCCTGCTCCTGTAAAAGGTTGTTAATATATGCTCAAGATCCCAGGCAGAGGCCATGCCCCCCTGGCCCCATGACAGTGGAAGGCAACCCCCACTCCCTCCTGCTCCTGGCCATATCACTCTGACTAGAGGGTAGCACTCTTTGACCTCAAATATGGCATCAGTCTGACCCTGAGCAGATCAGCAAGACCCTCCAGCCAGGAACTTCCAGCTTTAAATCTCTGCAGAAGCACTAGCACAGCCCAGTCAAAGTCCCCAGCCATGGCTGCAGGCAGCACCCAATGTCTCTTGGGAAGGCTTAGAAACAGCCTGATGCAAGGAGCAGAAAGAAAGGGAGAGGACGACTAGCAAGGCCCAGAAGCCTGAGAAATCCCCACCGTAGACCCCTTGGAAGAGCATTTGGTGCCCAGAATTTGGCACCCATCTCTCCCCTGAAAGAGACTGCCAGACTCATCTTGTCCCTCACATGTCCCCTGGACCGGTCCTATTGCCCTCTTTGCTTGCCCTGCTCTGAGCAGGCCTCTGTCTTTCTCCAGCAACACTTACTATATTTCCTCACATACAACATGCCACCACAAAAAGACCTGCATCTTATTTTGCAAGGGAAGGAAGAATGAAGGGGGGGAAGGGAAAAAGGGATTTTTTCCAGAATGTTATCTGCCACAGCATAAGGTCAGCATGGCTGAAGGCCAGATATGGGCAGGAGAAGTGGAGCCCACACTACACTGACACACAATCTCTCCTGCTCAGTGATTGCATTGCAGTGAAAATGAAGGGTGAGCAGATCCAGGGAGGGTGCACCGTAGTTAACACCTGCCTTGGATTTCTATTCCACCCACACTTTAAAACCAGCTACCTGGGGATTCCTGCTAATCTCTCTCTGCCCCACAGGTATGAACAACCCTCTCTCCTTTTTAATCTTCTTGATCTGCCGCAGTTCAAATCATCCTTTCTTCTGCAATGTAGCTGTCTGTTAGCCCATCCTGGAAATGTCTCCCTTCTATTTCACCAGATTGCTGCTCTTTCTAGAAACCTTTATTCAGATGTGGTCATATTGTCTGGGGTGTAGAAATGACTGACAGCAAAATATTGGAGACACTTTCAAAACACTCAAGAAGGCTGGATTTTTTTTATTAATAAGAGACATGTTTAATGATGATGACTGGGACTAATGATAGAGTATCCTTTGACTATTTTTTTTTGTCTAGTTTGTAGTGTGTGTTTTTTTCTAACTTTATACATTCTAGCAAATTTATGCCCATTCACATAGAAGTAAGGCTGGAAGAAACCTCCAGGGATCATCTAGTCCAACCCTGTGCCTGAAACAGGGTCATTGCTTGCACATAGATATATTCCAATACTCATACTTGGTTTTGCTTTGATCTTAAACTGAATACATAGCACTAGCCCCCTAGCATATTAGTAAAGCTTTTACTTTCATTTTAACTGGAGAAAAATATATGTTGTATTGTATGTGATAAGGTGCCATGCCATCTGCACCCCCTTTTTCAAAATCCTACATCCACCCATTCCAGTTGGTCACAACAAGGTCTGATATCAATGCCGTTAGATGTTGCCACTGTCAGATCCTGGCATTGGTGAATAAGACAGGAATTCGCAATCAATGTGATCATCAGTGTCCTATCAGATTACCAGAGAAACTTATTAAATTAGCTCAAAGGTGCCTAAACCTCCTTGCAGAAGTACAATGGAGAAAAAGTGGACTTCCAAAGCTCTGGGAGGTCATGTGAATGTCTTAGGCATGGAAGAGACAGCTGGAGGGATGAGTCCCTCTATGTTTCAGCAGCAGGAGGAGGATGATCAGGGTGTCAAAGACAGTGGCTCCCAAGGCAACACCACCTCAGTACATTTTGATCTCTGTGCTCTGATCCAGGACAATGCAGTGCCCCTCACCTGGACAGCAGAAAAGACAATGACATCTCCAGGCACAAGAGAATTGCATCTGGGAAGGGACAATCAGGCTCTGTGGCTGAGATGGAAGTCTGGAGCAACCTCGGGAGAATTGGGATCTCCATGTAAATCCATGGTTGCTTCACATCAGTTGGAAGAGTGAAGGCTGGGATCCATGAATGCCTCATGCCTCCTGAGGCTGGGGGGACATGGCAACTGCCCGCAAGCAGTGGGGACATGGTGGCAGCAAGTGAGGAGCGGCCACAATCAGCCACACTGACGTCAGTAGCAAGGGTGGGCCAAGCGGGGAGCGCCCACAGGCCACTGCAGTGGTGTTAGCAGTGGGTGAGGGACGGACGGCAAGCTCCGACCGGCAGTCAGTGACCACCTTCAGCGGTGGGGGGGTGGCAGGCAGCAACCACCTGCAGGCTCTGCTGGCACCATCGTCAATGGCCAGTTTCAGAGAGTCCAATCTCAGGGGGTACTTGTGCACCCACGTGCACCGCCTATACATCGCCATTGTTGGGATCTTTTCTTGTTCTTTTGTTCAGGGGAGCATTTATTCACCTGGAAAAGACAGTTGTGGGAAAGGCCAAATCTAAATCATGAATTCAGGTAAAATTCAGTGCATTTTATTTGAGAAGAAAATTGGGGATGGAGACTTTTATATACCAGTAAGCTGAAATATTTGTAGTGGCAAGGATGTTTTTAACCCTTCCCCAGAGGGCACTGAGTGTTGGCTGCAGCCCAGATAGGGATTGCCTAGATGTGACCTCTGAAGGTCTCTTCCAGCCTGACTTCTTTATGATTCTAGGATTTGTGTGGGTGGTATCTTAATGGACCAACAGAGGTCCACGGTTGGGATGTTGTTGACCAGGGTCTGTGTTTGGCATAGACTTAGCCACGCTTTCGAATGCCATGGTTCTTCTCCAGGTCTGAGGAACCAAGCAGGAACAGTGAAAATTAGGAAGAGTCAGCGGGGCTGTGAAATTGGAGGAGAGAGAAAATTCTCAAACAAGCAAATCCCAGGAGAAAAGGAGAGTTTTATTGGTAGAAGATCAAGACATTTCAAAAGGGAAAAGGGTTGTTTTCACTCACAGTATACAGAAAGATGAACAGGAATCGGGTAGATTGTAATCTGCCGAGTTCCTATTATAGATTGCATGCACTTCTCTCTCTCTCACTTGCATGCATATTTGCACACACACGCTCCCTTGCAGTCAGCCGCCAGCTTCCTCCTCCACTCATACTGCAGCAAACCTTCCCAGGTTTGACCCCACTCCCCCCACAGAAGAGTCCCTGTGGCAGATGAGATCTTCCATCTGGAGAACCCTGAGCTCCTGGCTGGTTCTAGGCTACAGAAACTTTCCCATTTCCAAGCCTGCCCCTGGGCACGGGGGGAAGTGCAGGGACCATCAGCCTAGCTATCTTTCTTGCCACAGGGCATGAGATGGCCCCCAGCTGCAGAGAACCAAGAACCACCAAGGACTGCCACCTGAAACCATCTGGAAGACCTTGGGACTCAAAGTGACCACCTCCACCCCTGGCATGAGTTCAATGCAGATGTTTCCAACCAAGGTTCAGTACTCAAGCAATGCCCCAATCCCCATGGAGCTCACCTCTCCTGGCTCTGGTTCTTCTCCATCACTCTCAGCACCATGCCTGCTCCTTTCCCACTCTGCCATGGGTGGATTTTGACCCAGCACCGAAAGAGGTCAGAGTCCTGCTCTTCCAAGTCAGCAAGTGTCATTGTGGCCTCCATGCACCAGGGTTGTTCCTGGCCAGACATGCTCAGCTATCCCTAGTAGAACGGGTGGTGAACATTCAGCATTGTGCCTTCTCCAGGTCCTCTGCACCATGTCACTTCTGCTCCCATCAATGACCACAAGGCAGCTGAGTCACATTCTTGCCAGCCATCATGTTGAGGGAACAGGGCTCCTGGGAGATTCTGAGCCCTCCCAGGGATAAGACAGAGGAAGAGGCCTCATCACACTCCTTCTCTTGGATAATCTCTTTTTTGCTCACATACATCTTGTTGTCACAAGGTTCATGAGAGTGTAGCAGAATAGGGATGGATGGAGAGTTATAGAATATCTAGGAATGGCTGGAAAAAGGGCAGGGAGGAATGGATATAACATAGAGATCAGCAGCCTTTTAGAGGTCCCTGTCTTTTTTGACATATCTGCTCCCCAATTGGGCAAGAAGGGAAAAATTAAATGGGTGGTGCCCAGAGTTGGCATCAGCTTCATGCTTCTTGCTGTCTGGCCAGCAGTGCAGGGTCCCTGCATCTCAGCCGTAGCCAGCTCCAGAAGTGTCTGTCCCCACAGGCCAGTGGAACGTTTCATGGTCGGTGCCTCTGCCTTGCTTCAGAGACAGGCTGGGGACGCAGCCGGGAGGTGGGTTGTGGAACAGAGCACGTAATATTTAAAGTGTGAATTTCTGTGTGCATGGCTTCAGGACTGTGTGTGGTAGTAGGAGGGGAGGTGGTTTTTGAAACCTTTTCTGTTTCCTGCTACTTGCAATCACTAATGAAGCTGGTTTCCAGTAAAGCAAATTGGATGTTGCTCAGCCGTTCAACCAAGGCTGGCTCTGTGCGTGATTGGGCCAAGAGACGTCTATCTACATAGAAGCCATGATGATGAGCACAGCCGAAAGCAAGATTAGGTGAGGAAATGAGCAGCCTAGAGTGGCAGTTATTTAGAGAAGCTAGATATTTCCAATCCAGCAAGCTTGATGGGATGCACTCTAGAGTATTCAAGGGATTGGCTGAGGTAATTTCTGAGCCATTGGCTCTCCTTTTTGATGTCTCACACAAGTCAGATGGGGTTCCATATGACTAGAAAAGGGTAAATAATGTGCACGTTTTTGAGAAAGGGGAGGAGAATCTGGGAACTTACAGGCCACTCAGCTGGACCTCAGTACCTAGAAAGAGCACGGAGCAGGTCCTCGTGGAATGTATTTCCAAGTCAGTAGAGCAGAACAAGGTGCAGCACGGACTCACCAAGAGCAAGTCATGCCTGGCCAATCTGATTTCCTTCTACAAGATGACAGGCTCTGTGGAAAGGGGGACTTGCTAGAGTCTTTGGGCATGTGTAGATGAAACAGGGGCCCTAAACTGAAGCAGTGGGTTTTTAAAAACACCCTGGACCCCCCTGCCCAAGCCAGAGGACCTCCTGGGCCCCCCTGCCACAAGCCACTTTCCCCCCCACCCCAGATGGAGGGGAAGCCCACAGCTTCATCAAGCTGCACCCCAGCCAAACCCTTCTCACATAGCTTCTAATGGCAGAGCAAGAGTCCCCAAGGGGGCTCAACATGAGCAGCTGCAGGACAGGTCTTTGCAGGTGCCAGGTGCTCTCTTTCCTTGGGAAGGGGGTTACTCTGTGGTTTTCCTGCAGGAGACCCACATGACTCTGGCTGCCTAAGCTAGCTGGTGCTTGGAGTGGGGAGACAGGTCTACTTCAGCCATCCCACAGACACATCCAGTGGGGTGGCCACCCTGTTCACCCTGAGTCTGCAGCCAGAGGACCTTCTCACCATTGAGGTAGTGCCAGGTTGCCTGCTGCATCTCCAGGTCTGGATACAAGGGCTCATCCTCAACCTGGTCAAAGTCTACGCCCCCATGTACAACTCAGAGATGGCCCACTTCTACCAGCAGGCAGCCACCTACCTCAGACCCTGAGCCCTTGTGAGTGTCTTGTCCTCAGCAGGGACTTTAACATCACTCTTGAGGTACAGGATTGTACTGGCAAGAATTAGAGCCAGGTCGCTGTGGGCGTCCTCCAGGAGATCATCACGGACCACTCCCTGGTGGACATCTGGTGTTCTCACCAGCCTGACAACACCACTACCTTCACTTTTGTCAGGGTGGAGGAGGAACAGGCTCACCACTCCGGGTTGGACTGAATCTACGTGCCCATGTTGAACATTGCCCAAGTCCACACCTCCGGCACTAGGCTGATTCCTTTCAGCAACCATCACTTTGCATACATTTGGGTCATGCTGCAGTCCTAGCATCTGGGGCTGGTCTACTGGCACTTCAGCAACAGCCAGCTGGAGGATGTGGACTTTGTAGCTGCTTTCCAGGAGATCTGGCTGGCCTGGCACAAGCAGTGGCCAGCCTTTCCCTCGGTCTGGAGATGGTGGGAAGTGGGGAAGGTGCATGTAGCTGGCCAGTAGAGGATGTTCCTGCACTGAGCCACCCACCTCACTGTGCCTAACCACCTTCCAGGCTCTGAGTGCCACCCTGGGGGAGCCTCACATCTGACCGATCTCCTTCCTGGAGCACACCTGCAAGCTTGGGGCTAATGCTACCACCACTCACAAGTCTCTCAGTGTGTTACTGGCTTTGTGCCTCATGAGGTACACAGGCTTTATAGACCTGAAGGGTACTCGACCCACTAAAAGAACGTGAGGCGCTTCCCTTAGTCTGAAGCACAAATAGTGCTCTCGCTTAGCCAGACCAAGGACACCCTATGGCATAATTTAGACCCTCTCCCAATAAGTCTCCCATACTAGGTACAAAGGAGAACTTTATTGATTACAGGGAGGAGGTTTGGAATAGGGTACAGGGTAGAGTAATATCAAAGAATAACTGTTAGAGCAAACAGTAGCATGGTAGCCTTTAATCACATATCTGCGTTACTGCAAGCTATAAATCTAGTTAGATCTCAGTTAGCTTACTCACACGTATTGTCCAGAGGCAGGTGGAGATTCCCTCTGGAGGCAAACAGCTCATTGACCATGAGTTTCAAGAAAGAGAGTGAGTTTCAGATGGTCCAGCTTCTCTGAGAGTCCTCATCATGGCTGCTGCCCCTCCTTCTGGGCAGCCTTTAACCTATATAGACCTTATGACCTCATTTATCTGATCCAGTGAAGGCCAGCAGTTGTTGGCTGCCAGATAACGAATTTGAAATGCATCACTGGTTGCTGGGTAGACTGGCAGGGTCGCTAGCCCCCTCCCAGTCCTGGTGTCAGTGCTTAGAGCAATAGGGTGTTTAAGTGCCCCACCTCCTCCAGGTGTGTGGGGCCAGTCACATAGGCAAAGGGAGCAGGTTCCCCCTCCCTCAGGAGTATCATAGTATCTAGGGTCAGAAGGGGCCTAAAGCAGGCCATCTAGTCTGCCCCCCCCGCCAATGGCAGGAACAAGTGCCAGGGTCACAGGACCCCAGCCAAGTACCTGTCTAATTTACTCTTAAAGATTAAGAGATAGATATACTCTTAAAGAGTATATCTAGCTCAGGTTACAACTCAGGGTTACCTGAAGCCAATGGTGGCTGAGGTGTCTGCCCTCGGCAGTGACCATGGCAACCAAATTGTCGGATAGGTAATAAGCCTGATAGCAGAGTTTTGGGGGAGACCGAGATGGTATTCTGCCACAGCATAGGTGACTGGGACCAGCTGGAGGCTCTTTTCACTATGCTCAAGCTGTCAGATGCCCTCTGTCTGACGCCCTCCACCGAAGTGCCAGGTGTTGACAGGTTGATCATGGAGTTCTGCCATGCCTTCTGGTACATTGCCGGGGTCTGGGCTGAGTCCGAAGGGTACAAGGAGCTCCTCTGTTGTGCAGGAGGACCATCCTGGCCCTGCTGCCAAAACAGGGGGATCCCTACAAACCTGAGGAATTGGCACCCAGTTTTGCTTCTCTTTATGGACTACAAGGTCATAGTGAAAGCCATCTCACTGCACCTGAGTCCATGCAGGCAGACGTGATTCATCCTGACCAGATGTACACAGTTCCAGGGTGTCATCTGGTCTGGGACCTCCTTGAGCTTGCTTGCAAGGATGGCCTGCCATTCGCCCTCCTGTCCCTCAGCCAGGAGAAAGCTTTTAACCAGGTGGATCATGGGTATCTCACAGGCATGCTGAGGGTGTTCAACTTTGATCCCCACTTTATGCAGTTTCTCCAGGTGCTGCATGCCTCCACAGTGTGTATGGTCAAGCTCAACTGGATGCTGATGGAGCCCATCCCATTCAGATAGGGGGTGCATCAAGGCTGCCTGTTGTCAGGCTAGCTCTACACCTTTGCCCTTAAGCCCTTCTTCTGTCTCTTGTGCAAACAGGTGGCAGGGCTTGTGCTTGAGGAGCTGCCCATGAGTGTGGTCCTGTCAACAAACACTGATAACATGCTCCTGACCATCTGGGGCCTGGGCAAGCTGGTGCAAGTGGAACCTCCCAGTCAGTCTAATTGGTGGCCTCCTCTTGACACAGTTGACCTGGGCAGAGTTCTGGCTTAACATGGGTGCTCCTGGCTTGCTCCCACCTGCACTCCAAAACATCCAGTGACATGCAGGCTCGCTGCTGGGGGTCTACTTGTGCTCCAATCACCCCTCCTCACCAGAGACCTGGCAGCAGCTGCAGGTCAAAGTGTCTGAGCAGCTGCAAGTGTGGTAGGCCTGCTGCAGCGTCTCTCCCTTCATGGGAGGGCACTGGCCATCAGCCAGCTGGTCCTGTCCATGGTCTGGCACTATTTCAACAGCCTAGCCGTGCCCCCAGAGCTTCTGGGCAGTCCCCAGACATGGATGATGAGGTTCTTCTGGCTGGGATGGCACTGGGTCTCTGAAGTTGTCTTAAGCCTCCCCTTGCAGGCGGATGGGCAAGTCCTGGTCTAGCTTCTCAGCTACCTTCTGCCTTCAAGCCCTGCAGAGCCTCCTCTGCAGGGCCTTCCTCCACCACCTCCAAGGGTTACAATATGATCAGCATCTCTTCTGTCTGTGGGGTCTCCCCAAACAGGACCTGGAGGAGCTGCCAGATTTTTATAGGGACCTCTGCAGGGCCTGGAGGTTGGTCTCCACCTCCATGTCCCCAGGGGTGGTCGTCTACTGAAAAACCCACAGCTGGAGGTGCCAGAAACAGAGGTG
>JAGPOW010001234.1:128847-143757 GCA_030014935.1 Caiman crocodilus | reverse complement strand
GATGGACCCCAACTTCCTCCATCCTGCCATTGGCCTAGGCAGGATCTCCAGGCCCAAGATGCAGTTCAGCTGGTGTGTATTGAAAGGTGGCTTGACTAAAGAGGGTAGGCGAAGATGACTGCTGTTACCCAGATTGCACTGAACCTTGTAGCTTGGCTCCTGATAAGAGGTAGAACCAGGTCCATGGCCTGACCCTTTTTGTGCTTCCCTTTCAAACAACAAAAAAACCCTTATATCCCAAAGCTACAACCCAAATTCTACCTAGACTGTGATGAGCTCTGTATTAGCTGGGATGGATCCAGCAGGGAAGAAGTAGTACAGTCACATATCCCCTTCCCTCCCCCACCACCACCCATTGACTCCTGCTGCACCCAATCTCTAAAACCAGCAGCCGGGAAGTGGCAGTGGCATTTCTATTCAGGCAGCAGTGAGGGAGTTGCTTGACTTCATGGGCTCATTCTCATCTCTCTGATCCCTGCTAACCTCTCACCACTCCACATGTGTGAATGCGCCTTTCTCCTTTTGAAGGGCCCTGATCTTACACCAGTCAAACTAACCTTTCCTTTACAATCTTGTTGTCCATCACCCATGCCAGGAAATGTCTTTCTTGCACTTCACAGCCCTGATGACTGTTTTTAGCTCTAGCTGAAAACTTCAACTTGGGGTGGCCATATTTACTCAGGTGTAGAAATGTCTGATGGTGAGGTGCTGTCAAGATGCTCAGGAAGGCAAGATGTTGTTTTATGAATCTTAATAAGAGGTGTCCACTTAACGGTGGTGGAATCTCCATCCTTGGAGATTTTCAAGATCTGACTAGGCAGAGCCGTGGCTGGGATGATCTGCGTGGGGCTATGTCACTGAGGAAAAGCAGCCCAGGCAGTGCGATCTGCAGGCAGGCAGGAACAGCAGCTGCCAGTTGCTGGGGCAATGGGGGCTAATGGGATAATTAGTAGTCTGATGACAAGTTGCAGGCAGGATTAGGGGAGTTTATAAACTCAGGGGTGGGGCTAGCAGGGCAGTCTTTCCCTGGCTGTCGCGAGGGAAGGAGGTCCTGCCCAGGGGAGCCCAGGATGCTGGGTTAGTAAGGGTTTATACTCTTGAAGACATGGAAGGCTGCTCCCTGTTGCTATTTATGTTACAGCCCAGGGGCTGGTGTTCATGTTGTGTTAACCGGCGGTTTGCAGATGAGGCTATAGTGGTGGGGGAGGCTTCATTCATGTCCGGGCTGTGGGGAGCACTTGACTGGTTAGAGCCCTGCTGGGGCAGGGGCAGGGCTTGCATGCTTTTTGAGCACAGAGCAACGCCAGTGAGGATGCAGCCACAGTGAGTCAGGGGCCTTTTGTATAGAAGCCAGGGTTTCGGTGACTAAACGTGACAAAGGAAGCTAGTTCCTCAAAGCCAGGTCCTATTCAGGGAGCCTATGCTAGAAGGACTGCCTACATTAAACAGGCAGAGGCCGAGGAGGCCGAGGCCCTATACAGGGCCAATATACCAGTAACATAACACCTGCCAGGCATGGGTGTGGTAAAGGGAAGGTTTAGGAGCTATGCAATTAACCCATAAGGTTTGGGTGCCCTGCTGGGCACAGTTGACTACAGAGGCCCAGCCAGGGGCCTAGGACCAGAGGGACCGAGGCCAAGCAAAGGTCCAGAGGAAGCCTCCCTGTTAATTTATGATCCATTGAGGGGTGGCAGGCGACACAGAGGGAGTGCCCAGGGGTGAAGCAGGGCATGGGCATGGAGTCACCAGGGGGCATCACAGCCATCCTTGGGACCCTGATGTGTTACAGGCTGGTCCTGCTTGGAGCAGAGGTTGGACTAGATGTGACTGCCTGAGGTCCCTTCCCACCTTCACCTCCTCTAATTCTCTGATTCTGTAAGATGAATGATGCAATATCTATGGATCGTGTAGAATACTTTTTCCTAGTTCATTTTTTTTAACATTACGTATTATCTAGCAAATGAGTGCACATTCATAGAATGATAGAAAATGGGGGCTAAAAGGGATCTCAGGAGATCATCTAGTCCAGTGGTTTTCAAGTTTTTAGTGTACCAGGACCCATTTGTAAACATTGGCCAGCCCTGACCCTGTGCCTCCCATTTCTGTACCTCTGCCCCTCACTCCCAGCCCCCCAGTGTAGGGCAGAGAGTGGGTGTATTGAGGGGGTGCTCCAAGCAGCCCCTGCAGGCTGGGACTCTGCCAGCCTGCAAGAGAAAAGCTATGGTTTCCCACATTTTTTCCTTTAAAAGGAGAATTCTAATAAAATAAAGGGCTTGGTCTGTGTCTCTGTCTGTGTGTGTCTGTAATGCTTTTGATCATGTGTACATGCACCACCAAGAGGGTGCACAGCACTTGGCTGCACAGGTATGGGGCAGGGGGAGGTGAAGGGTGGTCATGGGGGTCACAGTGGTGGTGCCTCCCCACTGCCCTGCCTCAATAGCAACCGGGAGGGGGAGGTGGTGGGGAGGAAAGGAGGGCGGGAGGGAAGCAGGGAGTGGGTAGGTGGGGCATGGTGGTAGAGGGCCTTCCCTGCCACCATCCAGCCCCAACAACAGCTGGCATGGAGGGGGAGGCAGTGGGGAGGCTGGGAGGGGAGAGGGAAGGTGGGCTCACAGTGGTAGCACCTCCCTGCTGCCCCAAGAACAGCTGGCAAGGAGGGGGAGGCAAAGGGAGGAGTGGGGTCATGGTGGCAGTGCCCCCCACCACCCAGCACTGACAACAGCCAGAAAGGAGGAGGAGGTGGTGAAGAGAGAAGGAGGGAGGAATGGGAGAGGGGTGTGGGGGGGTCACGGTGGCAGTGCCCCCACCCCATTGCCTGGATCCAATGATAGCCTGCAGGAAGGAGCAGGCAGTGGGGAAGGAGGGAGGGGAGCAGTGATGGGGGTCATGGTGGAGTCGTTCCCTGCTGCCTGGCCCTTACACCACCCGGCAGAAAAGGGGAAGGTGGCAGAGAGGAAGGGAAGGGAGCGGGGAGTAGGGTCACAGTGGCAGTGCCCCCTGCCACCCGGCCCCAACAATGTGTGTTTTCCAGGGAATGCTGCAGGATTCCCGTTGCTCACTCAATATACACACCTCCTCACAAAAAGGGTGCTAAGCTCTATAAATGTACTGAAGTGCGCAAAGGAAGAGCAGACCAAAATGCCAAGCAACTACAGGCTGGATGTTATGAAAAAGGAAATTTGGATTCAGGAAGTGAGCATGGGGCCATATGGTACTACTAGCCAAGGGCCCATCATGAATGATGGATTTCAAAGGACTGTTTATATGGCCACGCCACCACCGCCCACCCTTTAGGGCCAGCCATGTATACACTCCTTTGAAATCCATCATTCATGACAAGCAATTGGCCAGTCCATTTTAAAGGTTTGTTCATGACCCTTTCATATATTTTCTCATGACACAATTTTGGGTCACAATACATGAGTTAAGAAACACTGATCTAGTCCAGCCCCCTACTCCAAACAGGACCAGACCCAACTAGGTCATCCCAGGCAAAGGTTTATCTAGCCAGGTCTTAAAAGCCTCTAAGGATGGAGACTCCACCACATCCCTGGTTAACCTGTTCCAGAGCTTCACTACCCTCCTAGTGAGAAAAGTCTCCCTAATATCTAACCCAAACTTTCCTTGCTGCAATTTGAGCCCATTGCAACTTGTTCTGTCATCTGCCCCCACTGAGAACAGCCCAGCTCTGTCCTCTTTCAAACCTGCCTTGAGGTAGTTGAAGGCTGCTAGTAAATCCCCTCAGTTTTTTCTTCCCCAAACTAAATAAGCCAAGTTTCTTCACTCTCTTCTCATGAGTCATGTGCCCCAGCCCTGTAACCATTGTGGTTGTCCTCTACTAGACTCCCTCCAATTTGTCAACATCCTTTCTGTAGTGAGGAAGTTGAATGTAGCTAACGGCATCCTGGGCTGAATTGGTAGGTGTGCTTCCAGAAGATAGAGGGAAGTGATTCTTCCCCTCTATTCTGCACTGGTCTGAATGTTGTACTCCAGATGTGGGCTCTCCCAGTAGTATCATTGGTGCCCACATGGATGAGCACCAAATGAATTAGTTGGGGATGGTCAGAGGGCCAAATGAATTAGTTGGGGATGGTCCTGCTTTGAGCAGGGGGTTGGGCCAGATGACCTCCTGAGGTCCCTTCCAACCCCCATTTTCTCTGACTGATTCTAAGAGTGAAGAGAGATTTAATAGCAGCCTTAAACTAACCTAAGGGTGGTTTCAAAGAAGATGGACCTGGACTGTTCTCGGTGCCATATGACAGAACAAGGAGCAATGGTGTCAAGTTGCAGCCAGGAGAGTTCATGTTGGCTATTAGGAAATTCTTTCTCATGAGGAGTGTAGTAAAGCAGAGGAAAAGATTACCCAGTCAGGTGGTGGATTATCCACCCATGGAGATTTTAAAGACCCAGCTAGACAATGCTTTAACTTGGATGTTCTAGTTGGGGATGGCACTGCTTTGAGCGGGGGGGGGTGGACTAGATGACGTCCTAAGGCCCGTTGCAACCCTCATTTTCTATAATTCTGTGATTCTGTTTTATGTATGGTCCTCTCTAATAATGTCGCCATTTAGGCCTTGTGTTTTATTTCAGAAGATCTCATGACTGGTTCAGTTAGACATGTTGATGGCTTCCCGTACTCTGCTGACCAAGTGGGAGTCAAATGTTCAAAAGTTCATGCTATGGTCACTCAGAAACAGGCTTTGGGGACTTCTATTTTAGCCATGTGTCTGCATCTTGGCCTAAGTCCCTGGGAAATGTCTACAGCTGGCAACTTGTCCCCAAAACAGCCCTCTCCCTTTCTGACTTGTTCTTGTAATCAAGGGAAATGCAAGCAAGGGATGTTGAAATGAGACATCAGGAAAAACTTCCTCACTAGGAGGGTACTAAATCATTCAGTGGGTTGTTGAGGAAAAAAAATTTCACAAGACAGAAGATCCACTCCACACACATAGCTTTATTTAGCAGCTGGCATACACTTCCATACCTAAAAAAGCATCAGTTCCCTTGCAAGCCAGTCTTGTTCCCTAGCCTGTCAATCAAGCAGTCCAGGGTCTCTCTGGGGCATTCAGGCGGGTGGTCCAGTAGTCCAACAACCATTTGGTCTCAAGTGGTTTAATACCTTTTTTTACTTGCCTATTCATTGTTTTTCCCATGATGATTGCTCCTGCTATTGGCCCATCATAGGTTATCTGCATCGTTGGATATTCACAATTGGATCTTTTTCTAAAGCCTGGATGCAGAGACCCACCAAGCCCATCAGCCTTTTCCTATCACACATTCTGTCATTCTGGGCCTCATCTTCTCACCATCTTTGATGAAGTTCCTACTTGGATAGTTGCTTTCCTCTGCTTTAATGAGCAAGTGGCTTGTTTGCATGCTCAGTTGTGATGTGACACATCACCGGAGTGGACACTGGCACTATTTCTGGTTACAATACATCAGCTCATATATCACAACACACATTTTTCACACGACAAAGAAGAAACTAGAAGCTTTGCTAATATGCTATGTTCCAAGGCCTGCATTATTCAGCTGAAGATAAAAGAAAAGAAAACTTTATTGGAGTGTGTGTTAATTCACTATAGAGAATCATGAAATCACAGACAATGAGGGTTAGAAGGGGCCTCAGGAGGTCACATCTAGTCCAACCCCTGCTCAAAGGGAGATTAGCTCCAGCTCTATCATGCCAGCCAAGGCTTTGTCTATCCGTGTCTTCAAGACCTTGAAGAATGGAGATTCCACAACCTCTCTGGGTAGCCTAGTCCACTGCTTTACTTCCCGCCTCATCAGGAAATCTTGTCTCATATCCAACCTAAACTTCCCTTCCTGCAGCTTGAGACTTTTGCTCCTTGTTCTGTCATCTACCACCAATGAGACCAGTCCAGCTCCATCCTCTTTTGAACCCCCCTTCAGGGAGTTGAAGGCTGATATTAAATCTCCTCTCAGTCTTCTCTTCTCCAGACTAAATAACCCCAGTTCCCTGAGTCTCTGCTCACAAGTCATGTTCTCCAGCCCCTACCCATTTTTTCTTTCCTCTGCTAGACTCTCTCAATTTGTCCACATCCTTTCTGGAGTTGGGAGGCCCAGCACTGGACACCGGACATATATTCTGTCTAAAAACAAAACCAACTAGACAAAGATAATCAAAAGTCCTGCAGCCATTAGAATGACAGGCCCATCTCTTTCGGATTCACAGAGCACAATCTAGCATCCTGGAGCACCTTGGCACTGCATTTGATGCTTCTCTGAATGTTACTGCCTGACTGAATGTTACCTAAAAGTGGGCAACAAAGATGATCAAGGGCCTGGAAAGCAAGTCATGTGAGGAGAGGCTGAGGATGCTGGGCATGTCTGGCTTAGGAAAAGGCACTCAAGAGGAGACAATAATAGTGGCCTTCAAATACTTGAAGGACTGCCATAAAGAAGAGGAAAGGCACCTTTCTGTCCTGCTGTTGGAAGCAGGATATGGGCCACTGGCTTGAAGTGGTTCCAAAGTGGGTTTAGGTTGGATCTCAGGAAAAGCTTCTTCACTGCTAAACCAATGAAGCAGTGGAACAGACATCTAGGGAAGTCGTGGCCTTTCCATACTGGAGATGTTCAAGGAGAGTTAGTACAGCCACTGGTCAAGGAATATCTAGGCATAGCAATGAGTGTTATTCTGTGGGATTTCCCAGGCTTCTGGGCCTTGCTAGTTTCCCCCTCCCTTCCTTCTCCATGCATCAGAGTGTTTCTAAGCCTTCCCGAATGGCTTTGGGTGTTGGCTGTAGCCATGGCTGGGGATTTCGACTGGGCTGTGCCAATCCTTCTGCTAGGACCAAAGCCAGAGTTCCCTGGCTAGAAGAACTTGCCTTCCTCTCAGGTTCAGGCCAATACCTTATTTCAGATCAGGAAGCAACTCACCCTCCCCAATCAGACCCATATGGATTTGGGGGATTTTGATTTCCTTGGCAGCATGGGGCATTTCCTCTACCTGGGATCTCTTGAGCATAGACTGACAACCTTTCATTAAACCCATGCATTCCCTGTGGCAGCTGAGGGTGTGATATCGTGTGTTGCATCAGGGTTGATGGTAATCTTACAGAGAGTTTAGATTATGGGGTCTATTGGATGGTTTGGGTAGGGCTGATCCTGCCTCAGGGATTAGAGGACCTCTACAGGTCCCTTCCAGCCTGACTTCTCTATGAGTTAATGTTTCTACCCCTGAGTTTCTAACTAGAGTTAAAAACAGACTGCAGAGCTGAGAGATGAAAGCTAGGTTAAGAGAACCAGCTAACAGGCAGGAGACCTGAAGAAGAAAGGATGACTTTATTAGTGGAAGACCAAGACCATTAAAAAGGAGAGAGGGTCACTAGCAGTACGTGGTCATCTAGCACTGTTTCTGCCAGCTTCATGCTGCCCTCAAACCAGCTCTTTAATGAGGTCGGGTCTGGATAGAGGCATATTCTGTGTTTTCCTGTGGTTTGTTCAAGATCGGAGCACGTGCAGCACCCTGCCGAGATGTCAGCGTGAGTTCTGCATAGTGCGTATTGTCACTTCTTTCACTGCTCACCTGGGCATCCCCCTGTGGAAAGACAAATTACAGATCTTTAAGGATAGTAGATCAAAAAGATCCTAGGTCATAATCATAGATCATGGAGAGAACTAAAAAGCCAGCCTGAACAATGACCATTGCTTCCTCCATCTATGTAAACAATACAACATCCTCCACCAGTGCATCATCAGCTACAATCCCTGGGCCAACACACATGGCAACAAACACACTAGGTGGCCAGCAAAGTAGGCTTTGCCAAACCCTGCTTGACAGTCTCCTTCATTCCCGCCTAACAAAAAGAAATCAACTTGACTAGGAGATCATCATGTGCTCCACTATATTCCAAGAGAGAGAAAAACATCCCCATATTATATTTAATGATTTTTGCCAGAAACCTCAAATTGCCACCACAAACATCCATTAAAAAGAACCCAGGTGGTGGGTCTTGGACCAAGAGTGAAAGATCAGGACCCAATGACACGGTAAGGTTAGGAACAGTGATGGCCATCCCACAAAGGTCAGAGCAATGACCTATACATTAACCTTTAAGTTGTCTCTCCAGTGCAAGGGCACCACTCAATACTCCAGTATCCTCAGTGGTTAGCAACAGTTCAGGTTGGGTCAAGGCTTCTCCATACTCTCCAAAGGTCTCAGCTTCTGCCCAGGCAAGTAATTTGTTGACCTACTATTGGTTGGGGAGCGGGGGGTTAGAAGACCACTTCCACTGTGTGTGTCACACGGGATTCTTTTCCAACCGATTTAGAACAATCCCTGGTTTGTTCCACGTGCTCCCCGCAGACAACCACAAGAAGGACAAAGAATCCTGTGATTGGACATCCTACCCCCTTGTATGAAACCTTACCTTGGACCACTGCATTGACCATTTCTAGAAAAAATGAACTGTAAAATCCTCAGATGAAGCCAGTCCTGTCACAACTGTGCAGAGAAAAGCTGTACAGTCCCACAGATCCGTCCGTGAAATACCATATTTATGCATATACCGCATGCACTGAAACCCCTTGCTCAATACAAGGAGTGAGTGTGATGATCTCACCTGCATTAGCTGTTGCTCTTGGGTCTTGGCAGAGGTTGCTATGGAAGAAGAACATGAAACAGGAGTTACCAATCAGAAGAATGGGCATCAGCCTATCCAAATACTAGAGGGGTGTTTGGGAGATGCCCAAGGGCTCCTAACTCTCCTTGGACAAGCATGATGGGGAGAGAAAGGGATTCCAAATAAGATCATAATGGACAAACAGCACAAGAATGGGAAGAGGTGAATAGAGGGTCAAGTACCTTTGTGCCTCTGCAGGAGGAGGAGGATGGTCACGGTGAGGAAGGCAGCAGCTCCCAGGGCAACCCCAGCTCTGTATGCAGCTATCTCTTTGCTCCCATGTGGACACATGCCCTGCTCTTCTCCTGAACACCAAAAAGGCAATGATATTTCCAGGTATGTAAAGCTAGGAACAGATGTTGCATTTGTCCTTGGGCACGTTTTAGAGTACCATAGAGCTGAACATTTCCAAGGATGGAAACTCCACACCTTCTCTGGGTATCCTGTTCCAATGCCTGACCCCCTAAGAGTCAGAAAGTTCCTCCTCTCAAATACAAAGTCAGACCTTAGACCTGTGTGTGCCTTGTCTATCAGTAGCCAACCTGTGAGGTTACCTGTACTCTGGGTAGCAAAGTTAATGTAAAGGGTTGATCATGAAGACTTCCCCTTCCCCCTCCATTTAGCTGAAGAATTTAGGACAAACCCTTAATGACCCCTTAATGACTGTTTATCCAGGATGGCCTCCAAGAACTTATCGGTTAGGTTTTGACTTTTCCGGCTCATTGTAATCTACCTGATCCCTTCTAAACTTTTAATTCCACGGGCCTTAACAGCCCACTCTTCTTAATGGCCTTGATGTCCCACCAGTCTAGCTAGCCGTTGTTCTGCAGTGCAGCAGTCTGTTAGCTGCTGCTGGCAATGAAGCTGTGACAGGGCGCTGTCCCAAGGCCAGTCACAATGTCAGCCCACCCACCTGTCTAGGGCAGTCCACTGACCTAACTCTCCTGCCACGGCTTTGATCTACCAAAAATACATGGGAAATGTGGGAGGCTGCCCATTTCATTGCCCCAATGCCAAGGCCCAATTACATGTCTCTGAACCTTCCCTTACACCATGTCCTATGTCTCACAGATGGCATCCAGATCCATCATTACTCCTTTGGCCTATTAGCTGGGCCACACTTGTCCTCTGGCCCAAACTTGGCCGCAGGCATCCTCAGACATGCCTTGACCACATGCCTCACAGTAGAGCCTCTACTCTGCCCCCCGTTGGGGACTCTTCTCTGGCTGGCCTATGTGTAGTCCTTCAAGACCCCCATGGGCCCTACTCTATGCAGCCTCTAGTTGCCGCTACTCTGGCCGGCATATGCATAGTCCTCCAGGCCTCCACAGACACTACTCTCAGACTCAGCCTCTAGTCCTTCTTTGGGTCATTACTCAGCCCCTCACTAGGGCCATTGCTCTGCTTCTCACTGAGCTGCTAGGTCTTATGTCCCTTGGGCCTCAGGTGTATGTCGACATGCCTGGACCCCAAGCTTGTCCCCTCTATGGGGCAACCCAACACAGGGATGAGAGTATATGGTGCCCCATCCTCACTTTTCACTGGGGAGATACAGGTGTGGCATTTCCTGGAGACTGCCCCACCACAGGCAGCCCCACTACATCATCTATAGTATCATAGTACTAAGGGTCGGAAGGGACCTAAACAGATCATCAGGTTCAGCCCTTGCCCCGGGCAGGAACAGGTGCCGGGATCATGTCATCCCAGCTAAATATCTGTCCAGCTTCCTCTTAAAGACCCCCAGGGAAGAGAGAGCATCCTGCCTTGGGAGCCCATTCCAGAGTCTGGCATCCCTGACCCTAAAGTAATGTCACCTGATGTCCAACCTGAACCTGCTCTCTAACTATCTGTGGCTGTTATTCCGAGAAACCCCTGGTGGTGCCAAGGGGAACAGAGACTCACCCAATTTCCACTGGTTCCCCCCAGTGAGTTTGTAAATGGCCACCAGATCCCCTCTCAGCCTTCTGTTGTGGAGGCTGAATAGGTTCAGGCCCTTTAGCCTCTCTTCATAGGACCTGACCTGCTGCCCCTTGACTATGTGAGTGGCCCTCCTCTGGACCCTCTCAGTGCTGGCCACATCCCTCTTGAAGTGCAGCACCCAGAACTGGATGCAGTACTCCAACTGTGGCCTGACCAGAGCTGCATAGAGGGGAAGGATCACCTCCCTGGACCTGCTTGTGATGCATCTGTAGATGCACGACAAGGCGTGGTTAGCCTTACTGACCACTTCCTCTCATTGGCGGCTCATGTTCATCCTGGAGTCAGCAATGACTCCAAGATCCCTTTCTGCCAATGTGTTGAAAGGAAGGGTGTTCCCCAGCCTATAAGTGTGATGCTGGTTCCTTCTCCCTAGATGCAGCACCCTGAACTTGTCTGTGTTTCATTGCATCCTATTCTCATCCGCCCACTTCTGCAACCTGTCTATATCTAGCTGGATTTTGTCCCCCCTTCCAGCGTGGCCACCTTGCCCCACAACTTGGTGTTGTCAGCAAATTTGGACAGCGTGCTTTCCATGCCCACATCCAGATCAATGATAAAGATGTTGAACAATACAGGCCCCAGGATCAAGCCCTGGGGGACTGCACTGCCCATATCCTTCCAGGTCAAAAATGACCCGTCTACCACCATTCTCTGGGTGTGACCACCTAGCCAATTTGCCACCCATCTGATTGCATAGGATCAATGCCACAGACATCTAGATTTTTTAAGAGAATGTGGTGGGAAACAGTGTCAAAGGTGTTCTTAAAGTCCAGGAAGATGACATCCACCTCAACACCCTCATCCAGGGACTTTGTGACCTGATCATAAAAGGAAACCAGGTTAGTCAGGCAGGATCTGCCCTCATGAGCCCATGTTGATTGCCCCTAAGCATTGCCTCCCCTGCTGGGCCCTTGCAGATGTGCTCCTTGATAATTTTCTCAAAGGTCTTCCCAAGGACAGAGGTAAGACTGACTGGCCTATAATTTCCGGGGTCCTCCTTTCTCCCCTTCCTGTGAATAGGAACTACATTGGCCCTTTTCCAATCCTCTGGCACCTAGCCAGAGCCCTGCCAATTCCCTCAGCACCCTCGGGTGAAGAGCATCTGGACCTACTGATTTAAACACGTCCAGCCCCTCCAAAACTTCCCTGACTAGGTTGTCCCTGACCCTAGGCATGGCAGTGCCTCCCCTATGTCTGTCCATAATCCTTGTGGGGGAAATGTCCCACTCCCTGTTCAGGAATATGGAGGCAAAGAATTCGTTAAAGAGGTCAGCTTTTTTATTTGCACCAAGTTTTTATTTGCTGCAGTCACCAGATTGCCTACCCTGTCCTGTATGGGCCCCACATTACCCAGTGCCTTCTTCTTACTCCCTATGTATTTGAAAAAGGATTATTTATTATCCTTAATTCTGGTCGCAAGCCCTAGCTCCATCTCTGCCTTGGCCTTCCTAACAGCCTCCCTGCAGTCCTGAGCAACAGATATGTAATCCTCCTTGGTGATAGCCTCTTGCTTCCACTGTTTGTATGCCTTCTTTTTTGCCCTCAGGCATCCCTGGATGCCTTTGCTGAGCCATGGGGGCTTCTTAGCACTCCTGCCCCCCTTGGTGCGCACAGGGACTGGTTCCCTTTGAGCTCGGAGGATCGTTTCCTTGAGGAACAAGCACCCGTCTTGGACTTGGCCCTCCTGAAGTCAAGGACTTTTGCCTTACTGCTTGCTTTCAACACCCTGAGCTGGATAGTAAATTCCAGCAGGCGATGATCACTGTCACCCAGGTGGTTGAGTACCCACAGACCCCTCACTAAGTCGTTACTTTTGGCAAGGACCAGGTCCAGCAAGGCATTTCCCCTAGTGGGACAATGTACCTCCTAGGTTAGGTGGAGGTCCTGTGTCCCCGCCACTGATGAAACCTTACCTTGGACCACTGCACTGACTATTTCTGGAAAAAGTGAACTGTGAAACCCTCAGATGAAGCCACTAACATCACAACTGTACAGAGAAAAGCTGTACAGTCTTACAGATCTATCCATGAAATACCATATCCATGAAAGACCTGGCTGACTGCTTCTCCTAGCAGATGTCTGGGTAGTTTAGGTCACCCGTGACAACCACATCCCTTGACTTTACAGCTTCCGTGAGCTGACCTGAAAATTCCCGGTCCGGCTCGTCCCCCTGGTGAGGCAGTCTGTGGTAGACGCCTACTATCAAGTCCCTTTCCCCACAACCCCCTTGCACTCTTACCCAGAGCACCTCAATTTGCCCCTCCTCTAACCCTATCCTGACCAGCAAGGATGTGTATTGCTCTTTGACATACAGCACTACATCCCCACTTCTTTTCGGCTCTGTCTCGCCTGTACAGCCTGTAGCCCTTGATGTCCACTGCCCAGCCCCAGCAGGGTGTAGTTTCCTGTCCCCATAGTTCCTACCCTGACTCCAGGTGCTCTGGGACCTGCAGTCTGAAGGCTGACAGATGTTGCTCCTCTGGCTCCCTACACGTAACTGCCGGCTCTGCTACTACGGCCTGGGCTTATATGGAGACTGCCACCCCTCCTCCAATTCCGTGGCCCCTTCTGGTCATGTGACCATCCAATTGGGCCAAACCACACCTGCTGGCTAGTATTTCACAGCTCTGCAGATTGTTTGGGGGGTTTTTCTAACTCCTTCCAGTGAAGTTCTGTTTGGTTTTGCTTCCAACCTAAAGCAAATTATCCTGCCCTAGGGTCCCAGCAATTAATAAAGCTTCTAGCTTATTTTTAACTCAAGAAAAATGTTTGTTGGTTAGAAGGGACTATGCACCTCACCATCTAGATCCAGGTATACCAAGCCTTGGATCTGATGATCTAGCTGGGAAGGGTCCTGCTTTGAACAAAGTTGTACTAGAGGTGACCTCCTGAGCTCCCTTCCAGCCCTCATTTGCTATGATTTGAAGGTAAAGGAGGGGTTCAATAACATCTTCAGCTACCTGAAGGGTAGTTTCAAAAAGCATGGAGCTGGACTGTTCTCAGCGGTGGCAGGCTACAGAGGTAGGAGCAATGGGCCCAAGTTGCAGCAAAGGACATTGAGGTTAGATATTAGGAAATAATTTCTCATTAGGAGGGCAGTAAAGCATTAGAGCAGGCTACACAGAGAGGTGGTAGCAGCTCCATTCTTGGAGGTTTTGAAGACCTGGCTAGACAAAGCCTTGGTTGGGATGAGATAATTGAGGATGATCCTGCTCTGAGCAGGGGGCTGAACTAGATGTGACCTCCTGAGGTCCTTTTTAATCCTTAATCTCTATGATTGTAAGCTCTAGATCTCCCAGTGCTTTATTTTGTGTTGGGTCAAATAGTGTGTTCCTATTCATGGAATCCAGCCTTGCATGCCTGTCTCTATACAAGTTTACATAGTGTTTCCAGTATTTTAAGTTACACATTTACAGCCAAAATATACAGTTCTGGTCATAAATCAGGGCAGATTTATACAAAATGGATGCACTGGTGCTGGGGTCTCTAATGTATCCCTTACAGATTGGTCTGACCAAGGGAAATGCTGAACACGGGATGTAGACTAAACTCAGTAGATGCATTTATGCTATTAAGGGCACCCCTAAGCTGCTCAGCCAACCTACCTTTCCTGTTGTCCTCCATCTCTGTGCTTGGTGTCCCAGAGCAGCTGGCTGAGATGTCTGCAGTTGGTTCACCTGATGGGGATTGCCAGGGTGGAGAAAGAAAAAATGGTTTATTGTATATATTGTATGAAGGAAAAATCCAGCCCACATGGCCACCCTGGGTGGGTTCTCATGGGGTGAAAAGCAAGCCAAACCCCTCCATCCTCACATTTTCTGTTCCCCCGTGTCCTGGGGAGTTGCGTGGGGAGACAGCAAGCAGGAGACTGGATGGATGGATGGATGGATGGATGGATGGATGGATGGATGGATGCAGGTTTAGTTTTTCCACAGTATCTTCCCAACCAGTTCATCTCAGCCTCAGCCTGTGTGCGTGTATTTGTGTTCCTACGTCCTTTCCTCTGTGTGTGTGTGTGTGCGCGCGCGCGCGCAACAGAGAGAGAGAGAGAGACAGGACAGGACCGCAGGCCTCACACCCATGCTCACACAAATGCACCTGCAGCTAGCAGCCAACTTGCTCTCACAGCCAACCTACCCCCTTCTCACCCCCACGGCCCACTCCCCACACAGTGAGCCCCACATGAAAGCTATGAGCTCTCTTCCAGAGAAGCCCAAGCTACTAGGTCTGCCCAGACAGGTAGATGAACAGAGGGAGGCCTGTGTCCTGGCACAAAGCCTATCCT
>JAGPOW010001234.1:58504-73249 GCA_030014935.1 Caiman crocodilus | reverse complement strand
GGCTGGCTCTGGGGTGGGCAGGGCTGGGTATAACGGGGACAGGAGCTGGGGCTGGCTCTGGGTGGGGGGCAACAGCCACACAGAACAAGCCTGGTGCCCACAGCGCCCCCTGGTGCCCCCTCCCCTGGGTGTTGCAACTGGGAGGGGTGAAGCAGTGGGGTGGGAAGGAGGCAGAGCTCCCTCTAGCAGACAACAGGGCCTGCAGCTCTCAACCCCCCTGCTCTGGTCCCCGGCCCTGCTCCCCTCCCAGGGAGCCCAGCAGGTGTCCATGCTCCCAGAGGCCGCCTTCTGCCTCGCCTTGGCTTCTGCTGCCCCCTGGTGGCTGATGTCTGCATTGCAGCTGAAAGGAGGCACAGGCCTGGGCTGTTCTCTGGAGCTCAGCCCCCAGGTTGCTGGTGCCCGGCGCCCCCCACCCGACACGCACCCCTGTCCACAACGGTGCTCGTCTGATGGGGTGATTCTCCCCCCTGAAGTGGTTGCATTTTGGGTGCAGGTCCGAGTGCAATGAGCAACACAGAGCCGTGGAGTGGCTGGTTGCCAGAGATTTAATAGGAGGGCAGGATCTGCGGCTCTGCCCACTCCCCCAGCTCCCGCTCTTCTCCCACATCAGGCGGTGGAGAACTCAGGCACCTGTGCTCCCAACCATTCCCTCCTGCTCTAGCCGCTAGGGATCGGGATTCCTGTAGTCCACCACGAGGGTGTCGGCATTTCCAGACTTGTCACTGAACAGCAGCTGGACCACCTGGGAGCAGCAGGTCGATCTGCAGGGGGTGACAGATGTGGCAGGCTGGAGGTCAGGAGTGAAAGGCGCTGGCAGGGCTGGGGGGGCAGGGAGCTGTGGGTTGGGGGCGAGGGGCACCACGGGGCTGTGAAGGGCTGCGGGTCAGGAGTGAGGGGCATCAGCGAGGCTGGATGGCTCAGGGCGCTGTGGGTCAGGAGTAAGGGGCCCCACTGCCCCCGCTACTCACTGATATACACAGATCTGGGCCCCGGAGGTAGCGACTCGACAGGTCAAGCCTCGGGGATTTTCAACCACCTCAATGGTCACAGAGCCCTGATCGTCAGTGACACTGAATCGCACTGTCCAGTTGTGTTGGGTACAGTCAGGGTCTTCCTTGTCACAGGGGAAATTGACTCCCAGCAGCTTATGGGTCGGCGGGGTCACATCCTCTGTCTGGGGAAAGTACCAGGTAGGTATTGAGGGAGCCCAGCCCAGCCTCCAGCCCCCACAGACCTCCCCACGTCCACATCATGATCACAGCTCCAAGCTCCAACCCATCAGGGATCAATAGTCTGGCTGCCAGCACCAGGAAAGCCATCACTGATCAATATATGAGGCCAGATCTTCCACAGACTCAGCAGAGGCCTTGGGACACTGTGATCAATATCTGAGATATTGGATAGGACAGTTAGTAGGCAGTGATTGACTTTAAGAACCAGTCATAACACCCAGTCATGGCTGGCAACCTATGATCAGTCATTGATTGTACTCAAGAGACAGAGATTAGCTATTGATTACAAAGGAATCAACATCTAATCATTGAAGATCAATGATTGATCATTATATCTTAGGGTCTGAGGGGCCAGATAGTCGATAGAGGTTACCAAAATATTGGCAACCCTTGATCAATAGTTGATGAAGATATTTCTACCCAATAGACAGGGATTTGTCTTTGTGGGACTAGTAATCAATATTCAACAATTGGAAATTGATGATGAACTTATGTTGATCACCACTCAGGGTTTGAGGGATAACATTGTCAAGAAAGGGAGTCATGAGATTGGCAGCCCTTGATCAAAAATCAATGGGAAGTTGTTTCTACTCAATAGACAGTGATTGAGCATTGATGAAAAGTAACTGATGTCCAGTTATTAGGAATCAATGATCAATCATTGTATTTTAGGCTTCAGGTTTTGTGCCAGGCCTTGAGAAGTGAAACTGACAAGTGAGGTGGCCAAAATATTGGGAACTTTGATGAATAGCCAATAGGATGTTCTTTCTACCCAATAGGCAGAGATCACCTTTGGACTGCACTAATCAATACGCAATAATGGAGAACCAGTGTTCAGTAGTTGAGTCTCTAGGTTCAAGGGGTCAAAGAGTCAAGAGAGGAAGCCATGATCTTGGCAACCCTTGATCAATAACTGGTAAGAGGTTATTTCTACCTAGTATTCAGCGATCACCATTGGATAACTATCAGTCCATTCTCAATATTGGAATGGGTGATCAAAAGATGCATTTCAGGGCTGAAGGGGTAAAATTGTCAATAGAGGAAGGCATGACCTGGCAACCCACAATCAATATCCTATAAATGGCTATTTCTACTCAACAAACAGTGATTTACTATGGAGAAAGAAATTATTGACATCCAGTCATTGGGGAATTGATGATCAATAGCTGTATCTCAAGGCTGGAGGAGTGATAGTGTCAGTAGAGGTCACCAACCTATTGGCAACCCTTGATCAATAACTGACAGTTGGTGATTTCTACCCAATGGACAGAAATCACCTTGGCATAACTACAAATCAATACCCAATATTTGCAAATTGATGGTCAATATGTTAAGTTTAGGGTTTGCAGAGAGAACTTCTCAATAGCAGAAGTCATGATAATTGCAACCTAACTGTTAAGTGGCTATTTCTACTCAATAGACCATGACTGATTAGCAAAGAAAAAGTAATTCAAATCTTGAGAATCAATGATCAATAGCTGTATCTCAAGGTTGAGAAGGTGATATTGTTGATAGAGGTCACCAAAATATTGGCAACCCTTGATCAATAACTGGTAAAAGGTTCTTTCAACCTAAGGGACAGAGATCCCTTTGAGATAACCACTCATCAGTACCTAAGAAAAATAAATCAATTATCAATAGTTGTATCTCAGGATGTGAGAGAAGAAACTGTCAAGAGAGGAAGCCATGATCTTGCCAACAGTTAATCAATAACCAATAAGAGATTATTTCTACCTGATAGACAGAAATTGCCTCTGGATAGCCACTAATCAATACCCAATCATTTTGAGTCAACAATTAATATGTTTAACTCATAAATTGTCAATAGCAGAAGCCATGATAATCACAACCCTTGATCAATAACCAATAAGAGGTTATCTCTATTCAATAGGTAGTGATTGAGTATTGATCTATTATTGACATCCAGGCCTAGGAAATTGATGATCAACAGTTGTATCTCAGAACTCAAGGGGATCTTGAGAGGAAGCCATGATCTTCTCAAGCCTTGATCAATAACCGCTGATTGGATATTTCTCCTCAAAAGACAGTGATTGCCTTTTGATAACCACTAATCAATACCCAATACATGGAAATCAACAACAACCAACTGGGTAAGGTCAGATCACCTTGCCATGATCATGGCTTTCTCTGGATGCTTTCTCCCCTGCACTCCTGAAACTACTATTGATCATCAATTCCCAATGATTTGGTGTCAATTACTTTTTAATCACCCACCAATCATTGTCTAGGGCGTCAAAATAGCCATTTATCAGTAACTGATCATGGGTTGCCAGTATCCCGACTTCAGCTATTGACAATGGCTCTCACAAAACCCTGAACTAAACCTAATGATTGTTGATTCCCAATCACCGGGTATTGATTAGTGGTTATCCAAAAGGGATCAATTCATGGCAATCTGTTGTGGATTAGATCAATTGAGTTGGCTGGTTGATCATTGATCAATTATTGGTGTCACTATTGACCAATCATCCATCACAGGTTGGTATTAATGAATTAAAAGCAATTGGTAATAGAAAATGGGGTATAGGTGGTGACTGATGGATCATTGATTAATTATTGGTGTTATTGTTGACTAGCCAGCTATCATGGGTTGATATTGATGAATTCAAGACAATTGGCTATAGATCATGAAATATGGGTGGTAATTGATTGATCATTGATTGATTACAGGTGTTACTGTAGACTAACCATCCATTATGGGTTGGTACCAGAGACTTCAAGGCAATTGGTTATGTTTCATGGAGTACAGGTGGTGACTGATGGATCATTGATTGATTATTGGTGACCAAATCTGTCCTGGGTCCATACTGATGAATTCATGAGATACTGGTTATGGATCATGGATTATAGGTAGGATTGATTGAGTTATTGATTGGTTAGTTGATTGGTTATTGATCAATTATTGGTGTTACTGGTGACCAATCAACCGTCATTGGTACTGATGAATTTAAGGCAATAATTTATTGATTGTGGATTCTAGATGGTGATCAATTGATTGGTTGAAAGAATATTGGTATTATTGTTGACCAGTCATCCATCATGGGTCTGTATGGATGAATTCATGGCTATCAGTTATGCAGCATGGATCTTAGGTGGCAAAGGACTAATAGATCGTTGATCACTTATTGGAGTAACTGGTGACCAATCATCCATCTTGTTATGGATTGTAGGTTATAAATTGTGCTTCATTGATCACTGATTAATTATTTGTGTTACTGGTGACCAGTCCTCTGCCATAGGCCAGTACTGATGAATTTGCAGCCAGCGATTATAGATTATAGGTTGTGATTATTGATCCATTGGTTGTTTTTTTTTATCTTTGATCAATTATTAGAGCTACTGGCAACCAATCATCCATCATGGGTGGGTATTGATGAATTTTCTGCAATCAGTTATGGGATGTGGGCTATACATGATGGTCCATTGAATGGTTGATTGATCATTGGTGTTACTGTTGGCCAATCACCTGGCATTGGTCTGTATTGATGATTTCATAGCAATTCAATATGGATTGTGGATTATAGTTGGTGAATGATTGGTTGATTGATTATTCATCTTGCTGTTGATTAGTCATCTGTCATAGGCCAGTATTGATTAATTCATGGCAATTGATTATGGATTGTGGATTATAGATCATTGTCTGATTGATTATTGGTGTTAGTGTTGACCAAGCATCTGTCATGTGTCAGGATGGATTATCAGTTATGGTGCCTGATTGGTTGGTTGGTCACTTGATCAATCATTGATCAATTATTGGTGATCTATAGTTTCTTGGGCTCTATGCAATGAATCATTGCGGATGCCAAGCCATGGTTGGCCAGGCAGTAGGATCCACCCACCTGGGCAGCCTCTGGCACGGCAATCAGGGGGACTTTTATGTAGTTCTGTGTTGATCCACCCCGGGCACTGAATGTTGCAATGCTGGAAGCCAATGTAGAGATTGGAGTTACCATCCCAGGCCTCTCCCAACCACAGGGCACACGATGAACGATAAACACCATCAATGATGACCACAATCAGGATTTCCCTTACAATTTTGATGGTGAACATAAAAAAATTGGCAAAAATAAAGAAGGGGAAGCTGTTATGATAGACATTTCTGTGGCTATTCTCTTCCATTTTCCAAATGGGGTTGCCTAAGCAGAACCTTTTTGGAGGAGAATTCCAATTTTGGGTGTAAAATATCTGGGCACAATATCCTGAGTCCTAGCAATGAGTTTCTCCAAGTGTCTGGAAATGTGGAAGATCTCCCAAAACAACAAGTTTTGGGGGCCATACTTCTGGGCAAAATACCCTGAATTCTAGCAACAAGGTTCCAAGAGTTGCTAGAAATGTGGGGGATGTCTAGGAAGACCTAAATTTGGGTAAAATTTCTGGGTGGAATTGAGTTTTAGCAACAAGTTTCCACAAGTGTCTGGAAATGTGGAAGATGTCTAGAAAGGCCAGGCAATTCACCATAATGTCATGCATATAATACGCTCCTTGGTTTTGGGAAGACACGGCACTGTGGGCATGAGGATGATTTTCCAGAGTCCTAGCTGAATGTATGGCATTGAGTAAGTCCTCCCAGGAATACAGAGTATCCAGGAAGTGTGGCACCAGGAAGTTCCAAGTATGTCAACCAGACGTCCTAGGATGCCATAATTCCTGGATGTTTTGTTTCTGGGAGGACATATTACTCATTGATATGAAAAAGAGACCCACAGTGACACATGGCTGACCCTAGATAACCACTTGCCCTCATGAAAAGATGGTTCACAGCCAAGACAACTGAAGCCCATGTGAAAATAGCACCTCAGTGATGGGAAAGAGAAGCTCATTGTGATGCACAGCTGTCTACACGTAACATCTTGCCCTTGTGGAAAAATTGTTCACAAGCCACAACGATTGAAGCCCACATGCAAATAGCACCTGGCCAATGTGCAAGAGAGGTTCATGGTAGCACATGACTGGCTCTCCATGAAAACCGCTCACTGCCCTTGTGAAAAAGTGATTCATGAACTGATACAACCACATGGAAACAGTCTTGCTAACAAGAAAAGGGGGACTTGTGGCTGGCTGCTAGTCAAAAGAACAATGTGCCCTTATGAAAAAATGGTTCACCAGCCAAGACGACCAAAGTCCACATGAGACTAGCAGTGTGCCAACATGAAAGAGGGGCTTACATGGCCACCTCCTTGTGAAAACTCCTCCCCTCCCCCCAGCAAGTGGGCCAAGCCCCCAAAGCAATGTCCCTACCCCAGTTTCCCATGCAAGGGGGGACGGAGTCTCTGTGTGATGGAGGGAAAAGAGGGAAAGATCCTCCACCCACCTGGAGGCAAAGACAGAGAGGTTCTTAGGGGCGGTGAAGTTGGCATAGAGGACCAGGCTCTTTCCAGATGCCAGGGTCGCCGAGGATGGCTCAAAGCTCTGCAGCAGCCCCAACTCATCCTTCACTGAGAAACTGAAGGTGTCTTCAGGCCCGGAGTTTGTGACCTGCACCTGGAGGGTGGCGGTGTCCCCCGGGTGGAGAGTGGCTGTTGTGGGGGAGCAGATGGGACAGGTGATAGGGATGGTATGAGGGGAGGAGTAGAGAGGTTGGGTAAATCTAGGGACCAGGAAACAGCTGGGGGCTGTTTATGGAAGCCCAGATAGGTGGGGAAAAGTCAAGGCTGGAATCCAGCCCCTCTCTCCCCTTTCCTGCCCCACCACCTATCTTCTGTCCTCTCGCCCTATTCCTGCCCACTTCCCCAGTCCCTTTTCTCCATGCCCTGGGACTCACTGTTCTGCCCCTCCAAGGCTGCCAGCAGCAAGGCCGCAGCAGTCACGGGCATGGGGTGGAGGCGGGTGAAAGACACCCCAGTCCCAGTTTGCCCCTCAACAAAGAGAATGGTGACCTGTGGGGGAGAGGGGCTGAGGTAAGGTGAGGGGGAGATAAAGGCAGGATGGGAAAGGGGGTTAGGAGGGAGAGGGGGGAAGCGGGGTCAAGAGAAGAGGGAGGGGGTGGGACAGAGCAGGACAGGATGAGGGAAGGGGGAGGGGGCAGAGAGGGATAGGGGACAGCAGGGTGGTCAGTACCGGATGGTTCAGGCTGATAGGTGCCAGGCCCAGGACATGGCTCTGGGCATTGCGCCGCTGGACCAAGGGGATGGTATTAACACGGTTCAAAGCAGAGTCAAGAGCCACCAGGCGCTGGGGGCGGGCCCCTAGATGCCCCCCAGCCACGCTCTCCTCCCCTCCCAGAGAACTCAGGCATCCAGGCTCCCAGCCCCGCTGTGGGGTCACCTTGGACAGGCCGGCCCCGGATGGGCAGCTTCAGGTCCTGGGTGCCCTCCAGGAGCTGGATGTTGATGTCCAGCAGGCTCTTGCCCCCAACCTCCACTTCATAGTATCCGCTGGGAGTCACTGTCAGTTTCCACATCCCTGTCTCAGCCACATGGGGGACCTTGACGACCTGCCGGTCAACCGAGGCAATGACCGTGGTTAGGTCAGGTGGGGCAGTGCCTGCAGAGAGATAAGGAGCTGCAACTGGCTCTGGAGGGGGCAGAGCTGGGTATAAGGGGGACAGGAGCTGCAGCTGGCTCTGGGGGATGTCCCAGCCACGTGGATCACCTGAAGGCTGCTGGAGAGTGAGCGAGAAGGTCCCGGCCCTGGCCCCTTCCAGGCTGCGGATGGAGACTGTGAACTCACTCAGGGCATCATCCACAGAGAAGTACATCGGGTCCTCCCTGATCCGGCCCCGGATGACAGTGACAGGGGCAGCATTGAGGGCCAGCTCCACCACCCCCAGCAGCTCGGGGAGCTTCTCCTTGGTCGTGAGCACATAGAAACCACCCGAGCGCCAGGCCAGCTCCTCAAAGACGTTGGCAAAGGTCCTGCGGACCTCTGCAGAGAAAAACATAGGCAGGGTAGGATCCAGACCCCTCCTGGACACCCAAAGCCTGCCCCCAGGATCGGGCCAAAATTGGGACCCTATGGGGAGGAGAACAACTCCCACCACCTATCCCCAGATTGGAGATGTCAAAAGGGCAGCCACCCCAGCTCCTTTCCCCACAAGAATCAAGTCAGGATTAGGGCCCCCTAAAGGGTTATAGCCCCAATCCCCCCAGGATTAGGCCCAGATTGGGTCCCCCTCCAGAATGAAGATCCCTGCTCCTTTCACCCCAAATTTGGGCTGAGATCAGGACCCCCTGGAAGGAGAATAACCCGTGCCCCATTCCCGTCCCCCCAGGATCAGGCCTGGACTGAATCCAGGTCTCACCCCGAATGACGCGGTCGTCATGGCACACCCCAGTCAGGAGGGGGTTAACTTGGCTGCCTGTGGACTCCACGAGCATCTTGACCACATCCATCTTATCCATGTCCTTAGCGCTAGCATCCGTGAAGGTGAAGATCTTAGACCTGGGTACAACAGGGACAGAGCTGCAGCTGGCTCTGGGGTGGGGCACTGGGGCAACAGCCACCTGTAACACCCCCAGGGAGGATCACCTTGGCTCACTGGCATCCAGTGCCAGCTCCAGTCCACTCAGCGCCATCTCCGGACAATCATCACCGCCAGACACCGTGAGTGCCTCGATGGCCTCCTGGAACTCCTTCACGTTCTCCGTGACAAAGACTGGCCCAAAGTCTGGGGTGTGTGAAAAAGGATGGGAGTATGTAACCAGGGATTATGATTTTCTACCCATGGTAGAAAACCCGCCCCCTCCCCAGACTGTGATTATCTACAGTGCAACAGCTGGGGCATGTCTATTCAGGCATCGAGGGAAGTCCATGGGCTTCCCAGCTCCTCATTCTTCACTTGCCGGTTAATGACTGTCCCTACTTTTTAATAGCCTTCAATGTCCACTAACCAAGCACACTTTTCTCAGGGCAATATTGGAGTCTGCTCTCTACCCCGCTCTCTCTCCTCCTATTTCATTGTCTGAGAAAGTCTTTAACTTTTTTCAACACTCCTACTTCCTATCCTTCACCCCCCCACCCCAAGATCTGTTGTGAGCAGCTTCTAGGATTTCAGCTTCAGTTAAGCAGGTGCAGCTTTTCGGCTCTCGTTGCTCCCTAAGTCTTAAACCTGGGGGAAATCTTTTGGGTATGTTTCTACCTCAGAAAAATACACATGGGGCTTCTGGTTTGGGTTGTGGGTGAGATAACTTTGTGGTGGGGCATCAGGCTTGGTATAACAGGGACAGGCGCTACAGATCTAGAGAGGCTCACCTGGGTCACTAAAAGGTACCAGCACGTAGTTGTGGGGGGCATCAGGGGACCCCGCATATTTGTGCAGCAGCTCCAGGCAGTGGTCCTTGACCCAGGCAATTTCATCGGACATGCTGCCCGTAGTATCCACCACAAAGGTCAGAGAATAGGTGACCAGGTTGAAGAAGCTCCGGAAGGCTGTCTCACCCACCTCATCCAGGAACCCGTAGCCTGTGCAGGTTGGGAGTGAGGGACACCAGGAGGGCTGGAGAGGGCTGGGGGTCCGGAGTGAGGGAAACCGATGGAAGTGGGGGGCTGTGGGTCAGGAGTGAGGGGCACCTAACAGGCTGTAGGGGGTGCAGGAGGCTTTCAGTCAGGAGTGAGGGGTACTGATAAGGCTGCGTGGGGACAAGGGGCTTTGGGTCAGGAGTGAGGCTGGGAGGGCAAGGGGCTGCAAACCAGGAGTGAAGAGCACCAATTAGGCTGGGGGGGTAAGGGGGCTGCGGGTTGGGAGTGAGGGGCACCAGGGGACTACAGGTCAGGAGTGAGGGGCACTAGCCAGGCTGGAGCGGGGCAGAGGGCTTTGGGTCAGGAGTGAGGGGCACCAACAAGGCTGGGGGGGGCATGAGGTTGCGGGTCAGGAGTGAGGGAGCACTAGTCAGGTCAAGGTGGGTGTCTCTCTCACCTGATGCCACAAAGAAGTCCCGGGTGGCCTGGATGGCCAGCCTGACAGCCTTACGGTGCAAGTCATGGTGGGGGGACAGCAATGGGTCCCAGGTCTCTTTGTTGATGCCCCCAGAGGGTGGCTTGTGGCTGCTGTCATGGTTGCACTTGCCTGGGGTAGGGGGGAGGCAGGAAAGTCTCCATCAGGGTCAAGCGGTCCTCTCCCCACCTACCTAGCAGCTGAGGACTGCAGGTCGGAGTGAGGGGCACCGGCGGGGCCCCAACTCCCCCTAGTGGCCTGTAATGGGGCAGAGGGTGTGAGCAAGTGTTCAGTGCAGGAGAGACTTCACCTGAGGGCTTCTTCCCGCAGGCCTTCCAGGTCCTGTAACCACTCGTGAGCATGTCAGTAACCAGCAGGTTGTCCTTGCACAAGAACCCGCCCCTGGGGCATACAACAGGGGGTTAAGGGGCCTCCAGCTTGGCCGGTGCCCCTCACTCCTGACCCACAGCCCCCCCCCCAGCCCTGCCAGTGCCCCTTACTCTTGACATGCAGGCCCCTGCCCCACCCCAGCCCTGCTGCTGCCCCTCTCTCCTGACCCGCAACCCCCCACCCCCAGCCCTAAAGGCACCCCTCATTCCTGACCTGCAGCACCCTGCTCCACTCCAGCTCTGCCAGTGCCCCTCACTCCCGATCTATATCCCCCTACTGATGCCCCTCACTCCCAACCTGTAGCCCCCTCCTCCCCTCCCCCATCCTCCTGGACTCACTCTGGTCTTTTAGGGCAGGACTTGCAAGTGGCCCGGGTCTTTGGGGCAATGGGGACAGCTGGGCTGGAGGGGTTCACTGGGCAGAGACACAGGTCAGCACCCTGATGCCTGCCCTGCCCCCCACCAAACCCCACCCTGCTCACACCCAACCCACAGCCTCACATGTACATGTCGGACCCACCACCCCCTGCCAACCTCCAGCTCCACTGCTGCCCCCACCCCTGACCCACAGCCCTCGCCTCCCCCCCAGCCCTGCTGGTGCCCCGCACTCCCGACCCGCCCATACCCAGGTGCTGGTAGGGGCTCTCCCGCCCCATCTCCACCCAGTTGCTGTTGCTGTAGAAATCCTGCAGGATGTGAAGAGCTTTCCCGGCGCTGACCCGAGCTCCGTCCATGCTGCCTTCCTTCCGGGCCTCATCCAGGAAAGCCTTGTGGTATCTTTGGAGGAGAGACTGACCTGGCACAGCCCCAGGTCACAGCTGCCCTGTCAGGCTGGGTATAATGGGGACAGGAGCTGGGGCTGGCTCCGGGGCCGTCAGGCTGGGCATAGAGCGTATCCCTGCCCACACCAGGGAAGGAACCCAAGTGTCCCATGCCCTGCTAGCCCAGGAAGAGATGTTGCAGGCAAGTGCTCGGTGTCAGGGAGACATCGCCCACGCAGCACAGCAGCCCCTAGTGCCCCCCCGTCATAGGCCAGCCAGCCTGGCAAGCACCCCCTTCCTGCCTCTGCCCCCCGAGCTGGACAGGAACCCAGGCGTCCGGCCCCAGCGACCCTTACCCTTGGCAATCTCCTCGCAGTAGACGAAGGGCACCGGGTCTGTCTCATCTTCCACCTGGTTGTTCGCAGCAACCAAGGCATCCAGGGCTTCGTCCAGGCGACGAGCAGAGACGTCAGCTAGGAGAGATCGGGGGCGGGGGGGTCAAGACACCTGTGCTCCTGGGGAGGGGAGGCGGGGAGGCTGGGGTGAGAGCAGCTGGGGCTGGGCTCTCTGGAGGGTGGGAGCAGGGTCTGGGACCCGGACATCTGGGATCTCTGCCCTGCCCACCTCCGTAGTAGGCCTTGAAGAGGCTGCTGGCCGTGAGGGGGTCCAGCTTCTCGAGGCTGCCTGGGGGGCTGTGGGCTTTGCCCTGGCGTGGGTGCTTCTCCAGGAAGAAAGCCACAGCCTGCAAAGCCCCGACCCGTGTGATGTCGGCGTTCGTAAAGCCTGGGGGGTCTCCAGATCCCGACTCGGCGTTGGGGCGAAAGGCACTGGCTGCCGCTAGCCACAGCACCCACAGGAGGGCACCGCAGGGTCCCATTGTCCAGCTGCGAGACTGCCGGGCCCCAGCTTTGCCCCCCTATATAAGGTGGGACCCAGGAGGTGGGGATTTCCCCCCCTCCACCCGTCCTCCCAGCCCCGCAGCACCTTCGGTCAAGCAAATAGACCCCAGACATCTGGGCTCCCAGCCCTCAACACTTGCTGTAGATCATCAGCCCCAGTGCTCCCCCGAGGGAGCCCAGGTGTCCAGGTTCCTGCCCCCACTTCTCCCCCCCACCCCGCTCCAACCCACCAGCCCCCGCTCCCCTCCTAGAACTTTATCTCTGTTTGTTGCCCGATGTCCAAATACTGGGATTTTCCCACTTATCTTCCAGGACTAAAGTCCTAGTTGAGAAATGACATGTGGGCAGAGAGCGCCAGGGCTGGCGAGGGCTGCAGGTCAGGAGTGAGGGGCACCGGCAGGGCTGGGGGGGGCAACAGGGGGCTGCAGGTCAGGAGTGAAGGGCACCAGCAGGGCTGGGGGACGTGGGGGGCTGTAGTTAGGGAGTGAGGGACACTGGCAGGGGCTGCGGGCTGGGTGAAGGGGCAACAGCAGGGCAGAGGGCTGTAGGTTGGGAGTGAGGGGCACCGGCAGGGCTGAGGGAGGTTGGGGGCTGCAGGTCGGGAGTGCAAGGCACCAGACTCTCCCATCCCCACTACCTCCCCCCTGCCCCATGTCAATGCCCCCCAGGGCACTCTGGAATAGGTCAGGACTCTCCCGCCCCCGCATGGCATTAGCCCAGACTTCATCCGGACCCTTGGCCCCCTTCCCCTTCCCCTTCCCATACTTGGCTGCAATCCCTTAAAGGAGCCACAGCCTTTAGGGAAATTACCGTAATTCCCCACCTACCATGCATCTCTTAGAACGACTGGGACAGGCTGGACCAGGGAGCAACCATCAATCCTTGAAAACACTAGTGCCCTCAGGGTGTTTATGGGGCAAGATGCTCCCTGCTCCCCTGGGGGGGCAATAAGCCATGGGTGCCTTCTTACACCCTGCGGGCAGGACGGTGTTGCCCCAGAACCAGAGAATGGGGGTGGGAGCAGGCCAATCTCATTGCCGCCCATATTTGCTAGCATACAACATGCACTGCTTGCCACGGGAAATTGTGGGTGGGGGCTGTTGTGAGTGGGAGTGGCGGGGGCGGGCAGGGGGCAGAATGAAAACCGGAGCCACGGGGAGGAGAGGGGGGAGGGGTGGGTGGGAGCCTGCGTGGGAGGGGGATTAGGATTGGGGAGGGAGCAGGAGTGGGCGGAGCCAACCAAGCCCCTGGAAGTGCAGGAAGAGGCAACACAGGGCCCCAGAGGGGAGACAGGACCTGATACAACATGGCGGGCAGACAAGCGCAGTGGCGTGTCCCCCACCTCCAGAGCGCCTCCTGCCTCACTGCCGGTGCCCGTCCTCCCAGCCAGTAGAAACAGAAGGAACATCTTCTCCCTGGTGGAGACCTGGTCTCCTCACCATCCACCATTACAGTATTTCTTCACCCATCACATGCCCCCTCCCCCAAAAAGACCCATCTTCCTCCTTTCTCTTCATTGGCTGATGGTAGGAAGGAGCCTCGTTATGTCTCTGATGACAACAGTACCAGCCAATCATGGGCCAGATCCTAATGATTATTCAAGAGGATTTTTTTTTTATGTTTCCTGATCCATTTTTATCCCGAATTTCCATTTCCAGGGAGGAAACATTTGAATATTTCCATATGTGGGATTAATTTTCCCCCTAAATTTCCATCTTCTGGGAAAAATGATTTGAATAGTCCCATATTTGGGTTGAAATTGACGTGGAAACATCAGAATGAATACATTTTCATTTAATTTTCCGAACGGCTCCATCAGCTACTGAATAGTGATTATTGGCTTGATTATTAGCTACTGTTTCCTCATTGGCTACTGATGACCAGTGATAAGCTATTGATTATTGGTTAGTGATTACTGGCTACAATTTCTTCATTAGTTATTCATGACTGGAAACTGCCTATTGGTTGTTGGTTAGTGATTAATAGCTACTGGCTACTGTGTCTTCATTGGCTGCTAGTGACTGGTGATTGAGTTATTGATTATTGTCTAGCAGTTACTGGCCACTGTCTCTTCATTGGTTATTGATGACTGGCAACTGAGATATTGATTATTGGCTGGGGCTTCCTGGCTACTGTTTCCTCATTGGCTACTGAAGACTAGTGATTACCTCTCGACTACTGGCTAGTGATTGTTGGCTGCAGTTTCCTCATTGGCTGTTGGTGGCTGGTGGTGGGGTCTTTGATTATTGGCTTGAGGTTACTGACCATTGTCTCCTCATTGGTTATTGATAACTGGCAATGGAGTCATTGGTTATTGGCTAGGGGTTACTGGCTACATTTCCTCATTGGCCATTGATGACCAGTGACTGGCTATTGATTATTAGTTAACGATTACTGGCTACCATTTCATCATGCTATTCATGACCTGTGATTTGCTATTGATTATTGCATAGTGATTAGTGGCTACAATTTCCTCACTGGCAATTGATGACTGTTGATTAATTATTGATTATTGGCTAGAGATTAGTGGCAACTATTTCCTTATTGGTTATTGATTATTGGCTTGGGGGG